>CAUHTR010007401.1:0-55213 GCA_959609185.1 Schmidtea polychroa | reverse complement strand
TAAAAGCGTTTTTTCATTGCAACGCTAAAAATCAAAACACAGGTAAGTTTGTATGTTTATATAATATACACGTATTGATTTTATTTTTACATTATAGATGCGTTTGTTCACTGCAAACTGGTGTAGTATTTTAATTTGGTCAAAAAAATAAATTTTCTCTCACCACAAAATTCCAATAATAAAAACGCTACGAAACTAGTGATGAAAAAATCATTGCATTTGACTAAATTAAGGTTTTTTTGTTGAGAAATTAATGTGAAATTTAAAGATTTAACTGTGAAATTTTTAATTTTATGTTAAATATATTAGATTTATATTCAATCAAAAGGCAAATAGTGTGATATAAAGGAACTGAAGAACACACTAAACATTCCAGCAAATTTCTTTAAATTAAGTGTGTTGGAAATTTAAATTTCAATAAAGACTTATTATTAGTATTATATTAGAATCAGAAATATTTTAATTAAGATTATTATTATCAGTAAAATCCTTCATTTTTTATTCATTTTTGATTTATTGTTTCCTTTTAGTATTTAATTCATTTTCATGACGATGTTAGATTCAAAAAAGTTATTTTTATATTTTGATTAGAAAGATAAATTTCTATATTCAAGATTGTATTGGGTGATCGGATATGTGAGTGTTCTTTCGAAAATCGAAAAATAATAACTATAAATAATTTTAAAAACAGATTCATCGTAGATATTCTAGTTAATGTAAAAAGGAGTGCAGCGAAAAGGACAGTTCCGAGATATGAGTAACGAATAAAATTTAAACCAAATTCTTAAGAGGAACTCGAATTTTGTTAATTAATTCAAAATAAGATGGATGTGTGTTGTGTTTTTCCCCCTTGGCTGACGAGAAATTATTTTCATTGGAAGGACTAGAGATAACCGCAGTTGCAGCTAATAACATCAAATTTTCGTGGGAATTAGTTCGATATAGACGAGTGTTATTTGGATAATCAATAATGGGATCTGATTGAATGAATATTGGAGTATTATTGTCCGAAAGTTCCTTTAGTTCATTTTTATAATCACCCAATTCGATTGAATTTTTCGGATATATTCTAACAATTTAACGTTTACGTGCGCTGCTTTATTTCTATCCAAAGCTTTCTTTGTCTCGAGTTTCTTTAATAATGAAGCAGACACACGATGAGGCCAATAATATGATAATAATAAATTTCATTAAGCTTAGACAGTTAATTAAATGAATTATATTATCATTGCTTATTTGTAAATGCTGCATCAGCGCACAATTGCAAAATCAAATAATTCATAATAGAAGTATATATAATGCCTGGAAGATCATTGTAACAGTTAATACAATTAATAAAATTAATTATCTTAAAAAAATTAAGTCAGTTAAATTTAAAATATAAAATATAATACAAACAAAAACTAAATATTAAAACAAACTTTTTAATATATATATTTTTAAGAAAAAAATACAGCACCTGGAAAATCACTGCAATGTAGATTATAGATTTTGCACGGATAATTTCTTCTTTAAAAAGCATAACTAGAAATTAATTTTTGATTAATTCCAACATTAAAATTGGTTTTTATTAAAGAAGGTAACTAACGATATCAAGTTTAACCCTTTGAACCCTAAGTCGTCCATTGTATTTGCACTATATCCCTGAGCTCGTGAGTAATTTTTGACTAAAAAATAATATTTGACTTGAAATGCAATTTCGATCAAAAATCGAATGTCAGTATGAAAAATATTTTTAGTTCATTTGAATTTCAAACATACTGTAAAAGCAAAGTAGGCCGGTGAACCGGCCTTTAGGGTTCAAATGGTTAAAAAATTCTAAACAAATTTTATTCCGCTTAATTTATTATATAAATAAAAAAAGTAATCCTATTAAACAAATCTAATTTAACATTAATAATATCGACAATTTCTCAAAAATTTATTTGTATCTTTATTGAAAAGCTCTAAATGAATTAATAAAGAAAATGTATTCGGCGATTTCTTGTTAATTGAATTCACGCGGAAATATAAATTAGCAGTTTTTGGAATGAACTTGTCAATGTAGGAAATGTTTGGTATTTTGATTCTAAACGGTTATAGTCTGAGCTTCGACACCTTTTGCTTCATCGAGAACTGTTGCGGATATATATATATATATATATATATATATATATATATATATATATATATATATATATATATATATATATATATATATATATATATATATATATATTTCGATAAGCCCTTCCAACGAATTACTACAGTATGTTTTAAGCTTATAGTTTACACATTTTTTTGCGTATTTGCTTGCTAAATTCATTATTTTTAGTGCTTGAAAATCCAGGATCATATTGTTACTATAATTGTTTTGTTATATAATTTATATTACTATATGAGAAATTACATACTTACAATTTATCAGGGATTACTTAATTTTAGAATTAAAAGTTGGATCAGATTTTGTCCAAGTTTCTTCGGTAGATTTTAATGTTGCTTTATCAAACAGAAAATCTTCGTCAAAGGACCTAATTTGTATTATATATTGTATGTCTGAGTAAAGTCATCGATTGTAATTTAAGGTTTTGAAGTGGTTCCAGACAGTGTAGAGAGTAAAGAGTTGATTCCTCAAGAATTGGAAACTGTAAAAGATGTTGAAAATGAGTATGAAAATAAAAAGAATGTAACCTTTGCCGTGACAATGGAAAGTGAACGACATGTCTCAACGGGACACCAAAATTTAACAAGTCTCAGTTCAGAAATTTCAAAAACAAGTAACGATGACATTTGAGAATTTTATTATACGAATTTCCTTAAAGGTTCTGTTATAAACAGTTCAACCAGCTGTGAGCGTCTCAGATGTAAAATATGTCGGAAAAGACTATCTATTTCAGGTATTTATAAAACGATTTTCATATGATGAACAGTGAATAAGTGTTAATTATATGACGCCAAAGATTTTACCCCAATTAATATCTAACTTAGATTCCCAAAAATATAAATATAGTTGATTTTTAATTACTTAAGAAGGGGAGGGGGAAAGGAGTCGGATTCTCATCGCAAGAAATGAAAATCGAAAAGAAACACAGAAGACATTAACAAATATTTTCCATTTAATTTAAAGTACGACTGCAAAGAAATTTATTTTCCTTCTGTCATCACTTGGTTATCCGTGATATCTAGAAAATATCTACCATATATATATATATAGTATTCTCTTTCGACTGAACACAGTTAAAGGAATATATTTTAAATTTCATAAATATCACAGTTACGTGGTTTTGGAGCAATTTTTATTTAAAAAGAAAATATTTACAGGGTTTTTCAATTGAAATCAGATTTTTTTCAAATGAAATCAGAATTTTTTCAAATGAAATCAGAATTTTTTCAAATGAAATCAGAATTTTTTCAATTGAAGTCAGAATTTCTTTAATAGAAATCAGAACTGTTTTAAATTGAATTCAGAATTTTTATGGGTAATAAAATATTATATACACTTTAAATGAAATCATGATAGAGTAAAAATTGGTAGTTAAAACTTTTAATCAGAATTCTTCTCTTCTTACCGCCTTTAATGCAAACCTTCTCGTGTCGTTGAAAAATCCGATACAATCCTCCGTGGTTATCGAATTGTGTCCCATTTCAATAGCGTTTTTCAACTCGATTACATTTAGAACGTTAGCCGATTTGACAATTGATTTCCATTTCGAGAAACACTCTTCAATCGGATTTAATTGCGGCGAATAAGGTGGTAAAAAGCGTAACGTAAATCCAGAATTGTTGATCAAATCGCGTACGTATTATACAATTATCCATTATAATCGTACCTGTCGATATTCCTTTCGATCGTAGATTTCCTATAAATTGGAAGACAAAAATTGTAAACTTCTCTGCATTGTATCCACCTTCTACAACTTCAAAATTCAAAATCGACATTTTGCTGATTGCTGCGCACACTAAATAGTTTTTACTTCGTATACTTCTCACTTCTTTGCGAGCAGGCGACCCTACTTCGCTTCGTCCATATCCCAATCTCATCGAGTAATTGAAACCGCTTTCATCAAGGAAAAAGACATGGTCCTCGTTTAATGCCAAATATTCATTGGCATACTCATACCTGCGCTCAATAGCTTCCGCAGTGTTACGGGCAGCGGGAATTAAGGCTACTCGTTTAAAAGAGAAATTAAAGTCTTTGATTGACCTATGAATTGTGGCAAACGATACGTTAACATTCATAGACTCACTCAATTTTCTTTTCATACCTCTCAACGGAGTAGAACAATCATCGGAAATTTTTTCTTTTAGAAAAACTAAATGCTCTTCGCTCAATTTTTTGGACTTGCACCCTCTATCTTCCATTTTATCAATCCTTCCTGTCGTCTTGTAAATGCTAATAATACTATAAACAGTTTTATAGTTCATAACGAGATCTGCAGCAATTTTTTTTACGCTTTGGCCGGAATCAAATTTGATACATATAAGTTTTCTCGCAGCATTGCTCAATTGTGATTTTTTTGTTGGAGGTGTCTCATGGTTCATTGATTTTGAAAAATATTAATATTTTATGGATATTATATATACATATTTGAATTTGATTTCGTTTAAAACAGTTCTGATTTCATTTGAAAAAAATTCTGATTTAATTTGAAAAAATTCTGATTTCATTTGAAAAAATTCTGAATTCATTTGAAAAAAATCTGATTTCAATTGAAAAACCCTGTATATATAATTATAGATGAATGATGTTACATAAAAAAGATAGTAGGTATTTCACAATATTTTGAAATACATACTGCTACTGACAGAGAAAATGTGTTAGTAATATATGATGTTAATTTGATAAAATTACAATTTAAAAATTAAGTGTTAATTTGTATATTATATTTCATATGGAAAATAACTCTCAATACAAAAACCACATTTTATTTTCCCTTTCGATACTTGGTAACTTTAATGCCTTTAATTTTCCTTTGAATTATATCAAAATGAGGATCCACAGCCTTTGTAAGTGCAATTCCCATACCAGCTAAGAATGTTTCACGAAGTATTTTTCCCGTTTTTTGTTCCTGGTGTGAATCAATTGGGAAAAACTTCGCTTGGATTAATAGAAATAGTGGCGGGACAAAATGATACTAGGATTAAATGGTACAATGTACAAATGGTATTGACAAAATGAATAATAAAATACGAACTATGCTGAATGGTAACCAATAAAAATGAATTTTATTAAATACCATGTGACTTTAGATCAGTGATCGCCAAACTTTCTTCGTTCGCGGCACACTAAATAAAAAATATCAGAAAAATTAAATATAACTTATCAATATAAGCAAAAATGTACAAATTGTTCAGTGTAGTAATAACAAAAATCCTTATATTATTTTATTGAAATATAATGTACATAAATAGAAACTAGAATCTCGCAAACGAGCGATTTGTATATTCGCCATCAAATACAAACACATCCACACGTACTTTATCTTATACATGGTAGTTTTCCTATCTTTATGCTTGCTTGCTAATTTTTTCTATTGTAGATTTAAATCCTAAATATTTCACACCATACTGTTGGCGTATGTGGGGGAGAAAGGAAGTTTTAGCACAAGCCATACAATCGTTTCCGTTCCGCTCAGGCCCTTCCCCAACATACCCGTATGACTTTACTAATATCCCTCATGTGAGCCCGTGGAGGTCTTACACGTTGGTGATGCACACATGGGTTGGAGTCGGTTAATAGGTGAGCCCCTGCCTTAGGACTACTGTTAACCCACTCTCGGTTCGGGTTCCAAGGTGCCCTAGAAGGTCTTACCGATATTCACACACGTTACTCGGTCCGACCCTGGTCCAAGGGGTCGACCTTCATCCGAATGACTTATATTCAATTTCTCAATCAAGCCATGCAATTCACACCACGATCTCGTAAATAACTCAACAATGCCAAGAAAAATTATATTAACTCCACCACACACATTGATCACAAAAAACACCTTACACCGATATCTAATAAGCAAAATAAAATACACAGATGAATTTGCCAGCAGGTATGGATCAAGATTAAGTCTATCAGAGTGAGTAAGTTTGACATTGGCGTTGTGCTGGATCATCGGAAAACTTCTCCTTCGGCTAAAATTTCATCTATATCCACGGGTAACCGACGATCTGCAATGAACTTGATACCATCGGCCGGAACTACCCGGAATATCTCTTTGGTTGGGATTGAACGGGAATTGGAGATTTCCTTGATGGTGGATTGGGCCACCGATAGCGAAGCCTCTAGTGCGGCGATGGTGTTCCTGCGCTTTTGGTTTTTCTCAGCGCGCGTCGGCCGCTTACGTTTCCGATTTGTCGCCGGGGTTTCAACTGTTGGTTGCATCTGGTGAGGCTGTAGAATCGGAGCCAAGATGGGGTCCGATGGACCTCCTGTCATTGGTCTATAGCCTGATAGCACTGGACGGGAATAGGTGGCTTGGTAGGTCTTTTTCAATTCCCCCATGTATAGGTGGAGCTGCGCGATGTCCGCATTTTTGTCGGCGCAGGAAAAGCAAGGACGACGATTTTTTCCAGTATTGGTTGACGTAGTCATCTAAAGATTAAGATATTTATATTTGCACTTTAAACATTATTGGATCGTCAGTTACACGCCCGCGACGCGAGTTTTTATCACATCCGCTCCGTATAAAAAAAATAATAAAAATTAGTCTCCTACATGCATATCAGTGGCCATACTGAGACCCATTCAAGCCTCAAACATTCAAGTTATTTTGTTCGAACAGCTGCAGTTCAATGAAAAGAAAACGAGACTTCTCACCTCATGCCATTTGCATATAACCGTTTGTGTCTATTTTCGGGGTTTGGAAATTGCCATTAAATATATCCTCATAGATTTGCATTATTATTTTATTGTCGTTGATTTTATTTATTATTTTTTCTCCATCATGTTTTTATATAATGTCCTACACTTTGTCAAATTTATGTGGAGTAAGGTTAGTAAACTAATCCGGTGTGGCTAATGTTCCCTGGCGCTACACTAAATCAAAGTTGTTAAACCCGAAGTTCACAAATTATTAGTTTCCAATTGTTTATTTAAAATATCAACTTTTCTTTTAAACTTTTGCCATAACTGTCGTCATAACGACGCGGAAAATTGAGCGATAGTGTGTAAAAATTTTCCCCTGTCTGTATTACGCATGTTACTTAAATCGCCGTGATGCATACCTATGTTAAAACTCATTATTGGGTACCAAATGCACTCTTAAAAATTCGGCCCTTTTCTGATGGATGTAGTCGATTCACTTATAAACACAGCCTCAATATTCCTATTGCCGCGATTATGCAATTGTGATATAAATTTGCTCCCTAGTCTAAGTGTGTGATGCATGCATGTCGTGGTGTGCAATGAGTAGCTTATGTAACCTCTCGACGAATTTTCCCGCCGCCTCAGACTTTCGATTTGCATTTTTAGAAGAAATTTTCAATTCCTATGACGTAAGTTAATCATAATTATAATCGATATGACTAATGTTCCATTTCAGATTTTTCTCCGTTGATTTAGCTTCAAATAAGGACAGTCCACTCAGTCACTCGATGAACTTCCCCCCACATTCAATGTACTGGAGTTCTTATCAGATTGTTGGGGCCGTTACACTGTGTAAGTTTATCTATCACAGAGCAAGCGGATGCTTCTTACTATCGTGGTTGACAGTTTCTCTCGGATTCATGACAAGTAAGTTATATCATTATCGAACAATTGTTTACTTTCCTATTTTAGGGCGAGCCGTTATCAATGTCAGGCTAAGCACGATCTAAAAATCATATCAGGCTGGAGTTGAGTTAAGTCAAACAAACGGATTTATTCGCCAATATCCTGGCAGTCTACATCCTCTGGAGTTAATTTTAATGGCTTATCATAAAAATCTCGTTGGAATTTTCGCGAAAGAATCGATGATTTCTCAAAATAGCTGTCAGGCGTTTTCTTTGTGATTTATAATGAAAATCGAAATTAATTCTAAGCTCCTAAATCTGCTGCCGACGAGATGCGATGCTGTGAGGATGCTCCTTAATTCGACTACGTCTGAAGTGTCAACTTCCTACTGACAGCCTCAAAGCGGACCATTTCCTGCGTTTAATGGACGAAGACTTTATGATAGCAATTTCCGATCTCACTCGGTGACAGAATTCCCGCAACGTATTTTTAAGCCTCTCACTAGATGTCCTCACCCCTCCTGACTCACCACCAAGAACGGCATGCATTTCTGCCACCGCTTTTAGACCGTCAGGGAGGACGAATCGATCTCTTCAACTGCGCCCAATATTCATCAAATATAAGAAAACAAATCATCATAATGAAAAACAACATATAAATGACATGAACTTTAGCTAAAGATATTTTTACTGAATATAATATTATTTACCTGGCGACCGTATCATTTGGGCTTCAGGTATGATGTCTTTCCTGCCAGGTGATCGCACCTTCGATCACGACATTACTGAAAATTCTCATAAGTTCTCATTATGTTTTCTGTGAATCTGATTCTACGACATCCTTGAGATGCATATCCTGGAAATTACTCATGACCATTTGTTTCATTGTGGAATATCTTCCGCTTGTCCACGTCATACCTGAAGCTACCAGATGGTACCGTCGCCAGTACCATGAAGAAAAAGCTGACTTTTTCAAATAAATTTATTATAAAAAAGTTGTTTTTTATATTTACAAAATAACCATATTCAAATGTCATATATAAGAAATCAAATTCTAAATCATACCTCAAACTTCCTTTTATGAGTATCAAAAACTGGATCGGATATTTCGAATTGACAAAATTTGAATTAGTCCCTTAATTAAGTTTAACGATTGATTGCTGTATTCCGCCGTCTGGATTCTATTTGGTAATCTATAATGTTCTCTGAACTGGTTTTGTTAAAGTGGTCCTGTAGAGTTTGGTTAAAAAGTGGTACTCTACAAATTTTCCGCGTTTCTTATATATTATTTTTCGTCCAATCAGGACTCGGTTAGTTTGTAATTTTATTATTTATTATTATTTATATGTTTTTTATTGTAATATAGTGAATTTTAGTGTCCTTATTTTATTTTTTTTTATTATTTTCTTAATGTTTATTGTTTTTCTCTTATTTTTCTATGGATTTATTGTCATTTTGTTGCGATATAATTTTTTGTTTTAATTAGCTTCCAAATTTCCTTAGGAGTGGTTTTATTTTTATTCTATTTCTTTAATTTCTCGTTTCTTTTCTTAAATTTTTGTTATTCTATTTCCCCTTTATCTGCTGTGTGCCTTAGGTAATTTCCCTTTTGTCTTATTTTTTAAATCTTAAGTGTTTTATTATTTTGGTTACTTATTCCTATTTCTTTTGTGGGTATTTTATTTGTTTCTTCCTATTTATTGCTAAGATTTTGGTTGTAAGTTATTTTTATCTTATTTTATTTATTTTTTCGGGGTTCTTTTTCTCATTCGATCCAGTTTCCTCAATCTCAAAATTTATCCCAACAATACTACTGTGCCACGGCACACAGTTTGGCAGACACTAATTGTTTTAGATTGATTAATTGTTATTAGAAAATTTGCTCAATTGAAAGTTTAAAACGTTAACAACCTGCATATTTAAGACGACGGCCATCCTTAATGATTTCTTATATATGTCCCTAAATCTAGAGTCACAGTGTAATTCCTGCTCATTCCAGTTCAAATTAACTCTGAATTCAATATTTCTGAGGAAAGGATTCAACATGCGTTTGGTTTTGTGATTATCAGCATCTGGAAATTACGAGAAATATTTCTTCAAATCCAATAAACAAACAACAAAGTGTTCCACCACAAGTGTGAGCATAGGATCCGCTAATTTATCTTTTGTTTCACCACTATCCGTAGCTTCAGATATAACAGATTTCAGGTTACCAAAATCCGTCACATCACTTGAACGAACACAGACTTTCCATAGTGCTAACTTCTACTTGAATGCATCAATCTTGTCATTCGCCGTGAAAATATTCATATCTGCACTCTAAAGTCTGCGATTCAGCTCATTCAACAAATTTTGGCAAGATATCTAAGTTTTGCTAAACAAAAGTTGATCTTTAAAATGCAAGACTGTTTTACTGCGTTCACTTAAAATGTAAGCGCCACTTTTAGAAGCTAAATAATCTCACTAGCGCAACTTTCTTTGACAACCATCGAATTTCACAGTGAAATATGAGTGCGATTGATTTCACTCATTTGATTTTCAGTTCTTTGGGAGTTTTACCATTTTTGAAAAATAACGTATGATTTCTTTAATTTATATTTTTTGGTAAATTTTCAAATGTTTGATCGCAAGAGAGTTGTTGCCAATTTATGAAGCAATAGAAGAAAATGAAATTTGTTTTGAAAACAGATTGAAAAAGCTTTCAAGAAGCCAACTACATTGATAAGGGATTTTCTAACCCTCTGCAATTATGAAAAGAACGAGGATACTGCCCCAGTATATTTCGAAAAATAGAAAAGATGGTTGACCAAGTTCTGAAGCACAAATGGGACAAGAAAAGGACAAAAAGGACAAAAAAAGGACAAGCACAAAGGGACAAGGTCCATTGTATCAAAGACAAGGATACATAGAAAGAATTAAAGATGAGAGATGCGATGAGCGTCGACGAAATAAAAAGAGTGATAACGAAGGTCGATGATATAAACATTGAAGTATCCGGAATTTCTGTTGTAAATAGAAGGAAGGAAACGTTTGCGAGTATTTTCAAGACAAGACAGGGATTTGCCGATAGACAGAACCAAAGCAGAAATTTTTCAAATTCACAACGGAGTGAACAAAGATATGATTCAACACCGAGAATGAAAGCCGATAATTTCCAGAACAAATTCCAACAAAGAGAAATGCCGGTTAGAAACAGATCAGTTATTACATGTTGGAATTGTCAGGAGGTGGGTCATATGAGTCGAGAATGTTGGAAACTAAGGGTACAGAAATGCTTCCAATGTGGAAAAGAAGAGCACCAATCCAGAGAGTGCAATCAGAGAGCACAGAATGCAGAGATGAGATGTTTTTCGTGTAAAGATATTGAACACAACAGAAGAGAATGCCCATCAATATCGTGCTCAGAATGCAGTAGAAGAGGCCATTTACCATTTCAATGCTGGAATCAGACAGACAGAAGAAGATACTCAGACGAGCGTGGACCACCGAGACGGATACAGACTGATCAAGCCGAGAACGACTAAATGATCTCATGTCAAGACGAAGACTACTACCGAAAACTACCCAAATCCTTAGGCGAGATGATCGGAGCAATGAATTAATGGGTAATAATGACGATTGTGTATGCCAGTATAATTGTATAAGTAGATATAAATATATTAATAGTATTAGTAGTTAAGTGAATAGTATAATTCCTTTCGAAGATAATTTAAATAAAGTAAATAATAAAATGTTGGATGAGAATAATGTAATTAGAAATAATTGTAGCAGTATAATTGTAGGAAATATCGATAAAGTTGAAAAACATAATGAGCTAGAAACAAATTTTAACAAAGCGAATCAATGTGAAATAATAGAAAATGTAAAAAATAAAAAGTCGGTGAAAAATAAAGTTACGGATATTCATGATGCAATTATTTTAAATATGCCGAATGAAAACAATTTTGAAAAAATAAAAATTGATGACGATAATAAAAAAGAATGCGAAAATAATTGTACTCAGATTTTATCGATAGATGACGTAAAAAAATTTAAAAAAAGCAGAAAATATGATTTATGCACATAATGAAAAGGATAGAATATTTTATATATGTGACTGTAGAATACAAACTAGAAGTGAAACATAATTGAAGAAGGATCAGTATAATATTGTTTATGATAAAATGGGTGGACGTCCAAGAGTAATAATAGGCATAAATAATTACTTTAAGAATTGTTTGTTGGATACAGGAGTTAGAATGAATGTGATTGATAGTTCGATTATAAAAGAGATCGGAAATCCAGTTTAAAACGAACATGGAGACAAAATTTGGTGCGCAAATGTTAGTCCATTAAAAACTTTGGGAAGAATCAAGCTTAGAATAAATATAGGAAGTAGAAAAGAAAATATTGTTTTTGTTGTAGTTAAAAATGTATCTCAATCGATAATTGGAGGAATCGATTTATTATGTAGGTTTGACATAAAACTAATGAAAGTTATTGGAAATAACAGCGCAAATGCAACCGAATATAATAATATGGAAATATGCAACATTGAAGCCAAATTTTGGAAAAGAACGAGCGATGAACTTCGATTTAAAAGAGCAATAGAATTAATAGGATTAAGGTGTGACAACAAGCTTTATGGAGTAATAAAAAAAATGCCGAAGTATTTATGATAGATAAGTGGGATATAGGCAAAACCAATCTATTAAAGCATGATATTAAAACTTTGGAAGGACCAATCCATTTGAACTCAAGAAAACAACCAACCCAACTAGAAGGAGACTGAAGAAGCTATTAAAAATTTGGAAGAAAACTGCATAATTAGGAAGTGTGACTCAGCATGGAATATGCCGTTAGTATGTGTCTGGAAGAAGGAGAAAATTGATATTCGAATATGTTTAGATTTTAGAAGTTTAAATAAAATGACAGAAAGACAAATCTTCCCAATGCCTAATATCGAAAAGATGTTAGATTCGTTAAATGGATCAATGTACTTAATACAAGTTAGTTTGGTCACGAGAATGTCAAGAAAGTTTTGAAGGATTGAAGGAAGCACTATCAACTACACCAGTTCTAATATATCCTTATTATGAGAAATAATTTATTTCGGATACGGATGCTAGTTTCAACACCATAGGAGCTGTTTTGTCACAGATTGATGATCTAGGTAATGAACCTGTTATTGCCTATGGTTCACATTCGATGAGTAAACATGAAATAGGATACTGTATCACGAGAAAGGAACTTTTAGCAATTTATTACTTTGCACAACATTTTAAGCACTATCTTTACGGCAAGCGATTCCATCTAAGAACGGACCACAAGGCTATAACATTTATAATGACAACTAAAAAACCTATAATGGCACAATTTCAGACATGGATAAACTTTTTAAGTAGTTTAAATATGGATAATAAATATCGAAAAGGAATTGACCATTCGAACGCTGACGCGTTATCGAGAGATAAATGTGGGAGATGTACACAATGTATGAAAATTTATGAAGATGCAAAGTCAGAGAAAGTAAAAACAAGATTGTTGGCAATGACAGCTGCTAAACATGGATAGCAATGGCAAAAAGGTAATGAAGAGATAGAACATATGAGAAAAGCAATAGATAAAAATGAAACGACGAGATTTAAAATCAACGAAGATTTAATTTTAACAAGAGAAAATAAAATTTGGATCCTAAAAGAAAATAGAATATAATTTGTCAAAGACATGCACAAAATGCTGTGTCACGCTGGATGTAAGAAGGTAATCGATTATATAAAAGTTAATTACGATATGGAGGAATTAAATACAATCGCGACTCAATATATACAAAGTTGTGAAATATTGACAACAAAAACAAAAGACATAATTGTAAAAATACAAGTGGCGGAGCCGTTTGAGGTTATAGCGATAGATTTTTGTGGACCTTTGCAGGCAAACATTCATGAAAAGAAATATATTTTGGGAATTATAGATATGTGTAGTCGATACATTTCATTGACAGCAGTAGCAAATCAGGATAAAAAAACTACAGCGGATACTAATGTGAAATTCTGGATATTAAAATACGCGGTACCGAGAATTATACATGTTGATTGTGGAAAAACATTTGAATATAACTTGATAAAAGAGTTGGCTAAGAATCACAATATACAGCTACAATTTTCTAGCCCTTATCGTCATAACACTAATGGTTTGATTGAAAGACAATTTCGAACAATACGAGATTTTATCAGTACATCATTAAGAGATAAACTTAAGAGGAATTGGGTTGAAGTGTTACCTGAAATTGAGTTTACTTTAAATGCTACTATCCAAAGTACAACTGTAAAGAGTCCATCAGAAGCAGTATTTGGTTTTCGGATATCTAGAGAATGGAACAATAACAAAAGAATATACAACGATAGAAGTAAAATAGTGGAGGAAGTGCAATCAAAACAACTAAATTTAAAATATACAAATGAGAACCGGATACACCGAGAATTCGATATAAATGAAGAAGTTTTAGTTAAAGTAGATTTAAGAAAGAAACAAGAAGACCGATATACAGGACCTATTGTCGTTGTTAGAAATAATCATGCAAATAGTTATGAATTACGAAACAGAGATGGAAAAATTATAATTCGCAACGTTGAATGGCTAAAACCTTTAAAACAGGGGAGATGTTAGGGATATTTAAATACTTAATTTATAAATAAATTATATATTGTATTATAAGTATCAAATACTATTATATAGTAAAAGTATAATAAGTATAAATGCTGGCACGCATAATTATCATTATTATTAAATTAATTAATTCGCCATTTAAATCGGTTGTTTTATTAATAGCAGATTTAGGCAACCATTTGTATTCTAAATATATTTTTAGATAATTTTTTATTATTAACAATTTACATGATATTAAATCAGAGAGTTGTAGATGGTTTTAACAGTTTTGTAGATATCTTGGTTAATGTAAAAAGGACTGCAATGATAAGGACAGTTGCAAAATCTGAAATCTGGATAGCATTTGTTGTTTCATGTAGAAAATAGTAGTCATATGGATAGCAAGTAAAATTTAAACCAAATTGATAGCCGAATATTTCTATCATTTCAAAATTCAGAAAAAATTTCTTTATTGAAAAAATCACCGTTAATATTATATTAAAATCTGCCACGTAATTTTATAAAGTTAATTGTAATATAACGTAATTAACAAAAAAGAGGTTTCAGGAATCCAGTATCAAAAAATATATTCAATCCTTGGGAATTAGATAATTTGGTATTTCAAAAATCTGATCAGTCTTTCATGTTAATGATTATTGGAAACTGGTAAGTGTCAGAAAACCAATCATGTCATTATGAGCATCTTGTATATCATTATTATTATAGTTTCTCTTTTTTAATCTCGACCCCCACACAGTGTTCAAAATATTTCAGAATCTCGCTTATTATATTTTAACAAAATAATGAATTTCAAACGGTAAATCACTTCATACAGCTCCTAATAAACGAAATGGAGCGTCGAAGAATACAAGGTGCATATTGACAGTAGTGTATAATGGGCAGTATATGTCGTCGGATATTTGGCTTGAGAATCATTTTAATGAATAAGTTAAATATTTACTTGATTTTATTAATGACTAGAATTTGAAGATATACTTTTTGCTCATTAATTATCTTTTTATGATATTTAGTGGCATTGTCTTGAATAATTTAAATATTAATTTAATTTTAATTAATTTAAAAAATTAAAAATCCACTATTAGCAACTTACTTATTTTATTCAACAGATAACATCTTTTTCTCCATTTATTTTTGCTAATATATAAAATATTCCTTTTCAATAAATTTTTCATTTAGGTTTTTAATTAGCGATAATATGTTATGAGAATATTATTCCCAAAATTTAAACCCATTACTAAAAGTGTTGTAACGAAAATAAAATGGCATAATAAGTTTGGCTTGTAATAAAAATGGTTTGGTTTGAAGAACTTCCTTAAATTCTTTCATTCTCAACGAATACCTTGAATTATTGATTTGGATTCTTGTTTTTGGGTTGTTGTATTGGTTTTCTATTTTGAATCAAATTTTGCGTCGTTAATGAAATATCGAAGTTGGAATTAAACACATTTAACACGCCAGTGAAACTTCTCATTAATTTCAAAAATTGATTAATTAACCTAAAAACATATTTGACACATTGACGGCCAGTGTTTATTCATTTTCATTACCCATATGTTGCTACTATAGTAGACTATTACATATACGACAATAAAATGATTACCAACAAGGCAGGGTTTACATTATGACAATGAGCTATCTCGTACCTGGCAGTGAATGTGTTAACAGCTTTGTTGAGGATACCTAAATGATAAATAGAATAATAAATAAACAAATTTCATGAGGGAAGATCGTCATGATAAACGGGACGATCTATAGGAACTCAGAAAAGAATACGAAAGTAAAAAGAAATGAAAAAATGAGAAAGATAAATCAAATAAAAGAAAACAAACAAGAAATTAAAACAAAGGTCGTTGCTAATTAAAAAGTACAAACGAAGGTGGAATTTCATATTGCAGAAAAACAAAATATGGGAAAAGCATTATCTTGACAGCTTGTCAAAGATAGCGGAATTGCCGGGAGAAGGCGGCTTAACAAAAAAGGAAAAGGGAAAAATATCTCGACATCTGTCAGAGATAAGGCTGACGTAGCGGGGAACACAGATAGTGGCGTAATTTGTCCGGCGTTGCCTTACTATCTTGGTAAATATGTGTTCACCTACTGTCATCCAATGCTCCTACACAGCTCACAATATTATTTTAAACGACCTATTGACACCAATATCCAGCGGCTGAAGTTCTTTGGTTAATCCACACAGAATGATGTCAAGCACAGAATTAGTTTTCTTCACTTGGGCTTTGATAGTATCGGTCATACGGGCGCGCATGGAGTCACAGATCTGTAGAGACGGGGAGATTTGTGTAAAAAGCCATTTGATCTCCTGACGTAAACTTCGCTCAGTCACTCATTCATCTCCCCTTTGGGTTAGCGTTTAAAATGACTCAACCCGGAAACTTTTCTTTTGGTAAAGTTTTCCTCTTAAAAATTACCATGGATGGTAGTTTTTGGCCATTAGCATGACAACCTAGAACAACAGTGAAGGATGACTTCTCGTTTCCTGTGGTGCGTATAGATATCTTACTGGTCCCAATTTTCTCAACAGTACGGTTTACGGGAATATCAAAGGTAAAGAGGACCTCGTCCATCTTTGTGATGTGTTCTGGCCGGATCTTCTTTTCAGTGATCTTGTTCTTGCAGTAGGGGCGGGAAATGGCCAGCTTTTCTTCGTAATCCTTTGGCAGTTGCTGTGAGATAGTAGTTCTTATGCAGATGGAGAAATTACGCCTTTTCATAAATCGGAAACACCACGAGGGGCCTCGTCGAAAATCGTTGATTTCCATGTCGCGTGCTATCACTGTTGCTTTGAGTTGAATAGAGACCGTAGAGACACTTCTACCTGCGGTTCTCGGTTCAATAACCCACTGTTCAATTTTGGCCTCCAACTGTTGCCATCTCGCTTTGTTCTCTCGGAAAATCAGTTTGGCCTTCTTCACCTGGCGCAGGGCAGCTTCTTGCTTCCTCCACTTCCGTACCATTGATTCATTAATGTTGAATTCTCATGCAGCAGCTCTATTTCCATGTTGTACTGCGTGACTGATCGCGTTGAGTTTGAAATCCGCTTCATAAGCATGTCTCTTAACAGGAGCCATTTATGGGTAGCAAGTATAGAAAATTAATGTTTGAATGTACACGCCTCTTGACTACACTAAACACCACTGAGATACGTTCTCTATAGTGGTGGTTGGCGTGTAAATTCACTCACCAATTTATTTACCAATTGTAATTGGTTGTAATTGTAAATCATCTTTGTCAATTTATCATGTCTCATTTATTTATTTTGGAAATTTATTTTAGCCATTTTACAAATGGCTTTCAAGTAATTTTTTTATTTAAAGTAAATTTTTAGATTTGAATTCTGATCCATATGAGATATGAGATCATTATTCAAGTTCTTAAATATTACTTTTAATCAACAGTATAATTATAAATTATTTTAATTAATTTTCAGGGTTTTTTAGGAATTTTATGGTATTTATCTTTATTTATTTTGGAATTAATTCGAAAAAATGTGAGTCCGATATATTTTTAATTATAATTAATGAAATAAATAAATAAATCACCTAAAATATGTATTTTTTTAAACATTTTGGGGAAAATCGATGATTAAAATAATTTTTTTAATTTTTGTAATTTTTTTTCTGACCTTAATATGAGGAGCTTCTTTCAGGAAATCAAATCTGAATTGAAAAGATATTGAACCAAATTCATCTGCTCTTGATATTTTCATTAAAAATATATTTTTAAAGATTTTCAACGATCTTTTTTTCTAAAAATTGTCTAAAATAAAGTTTATTATAGAAACGTATCTCATCGTTACATTTCTACGAATCAGTATGTGTTGCGATTGTGTGCAGTTTTTAATTTTTCTTCCACTTTTCAGTTTTCTATAATATAAGATATATCTGAGCTATAAATTAGAACATCACTGTGAAATCAAAGTAAGTATGTATGTTTCTATAATGTAAGATTATTGATTTTTTTGTTATATTATAGGAAACGGTTCTCAGTGGTGTTTGGTGTACGATGGCTGTAATACTCAATCCAATCAGTGCAGCTTTGTAGCTCATCAAGGCCATGCTAAAACATTTTGACAGATTTTTGAACGCTGTGTAACACATACACTTAAATCCGAAATATAAAAGTTTCTATAATGCATGTTGGTGTGTGCATCAGTGGATGACTCACCATTTATGAGTTATTTACTTCATTTATTCAATTTTATTAATGGTTTTACAAGTAAGTTTTTCAAATTTAAGTAACTTTTAAGGTTTGAATTTTGATTTTATATAATTATGAGATCATTATTCAAGCTCTTAAATACTACTTTTAGTCAAAACTTTGATTATAAATTATTTTTAATTAATTTTCATGTTTTTAAGGATTTTTCATTTGGAATTATTTCGATATAATGTAAGTCAGATATATTTTTAACTATAAATAAATAAAGTAATCACCAAACACATTTATTTTTTAAGACATTTAGGAAAGAATATGTAATGTGGATAAAATATAATGGTGTAAAAAAATTTTTTTACGGATGTCTAACATTAAAATAATATAAACATTACAAACTTTGTGATACCCAGTGCAAATCCCAATAGTAGACTAGTTTCAAGCTTTTGGCTCATCAGTACTATTAAAATAATTAAATTAAAATAAATAGAGAAAAAATCAAAAATTATATTCTATCTAGGAGATAATCTATTAGTGATTTAAAATAAAATATTAAAATGTATCAACAATAAATTTACAAATTTTACAATTTAAAATCATTTTTATATTTAAAATAATTAAGATCGCTTTGCTACTATACGATACAATACATCAGTGTTCTTCCACCTGTGTTCCGCGGAATCCTTGGGTTCAAAATTCATTGTTATTGTGTTTGTAAATAACAATGAATTTTGTTTTAGTAGAGGTAAACATTTTATTGTTTATTAATTACCGATTATTATTAAATAAATATTACTGGATAAAAAATCTACCCAATTATGGGTTTTTAAAATTACAGAATAATAAGATAATAATTCTAGGAATATCTAAAATAATCAAATGTTACTGAGTAATTGTGGGTTTTTTTTTAAAAAATTAAAAAGAAACAATGTAACATTTAAATATTTTATATTCTGTAATCCTTATTGTGGGCAGGATTAATGGAGATAAAAAATTGGAAAACAAAAATAGTGAAAAGGAGATAAAAAAGTTGTTTTAAAAAAATAAAAATTTTAATTCATTATATTCTACTTCTACTTAATACAAATATACATTTTAAATTTATTGTAAATTAGCCAACTTTCTTAAGTATACAATTTTATCTTCTGTTGTACTATATTGTTGCACAATAGTAGATACCGAATCAGCTAATTTTTGGTATTTCCTATTTTTAATTTCAGGACGACCCGTTTCTGCGTTAGCTAGTGTCAATCTATGGCAAGCTATATCTCGCTGCAATCCATCAAATAGAAACCAAATGCTGGGATGACTACAGTGGAATAAAGAATTCAATGCATTATGAAATCCCTCGCAGCAATTCGTTGTTTTCGGTGATTTCTCCAAAGCTGAATCATAATGATTCCACAATTCAATAGAGAACAGTGGATTTCTACCAGCTGCACCCTCAATATATGTGCCAAAAAAATATGTCAGTATTTCACTATAATTCTCTTCTTCCGGATAAGTTGCTGCAAGCTTAGTAAATACTGATCTAACATCAGATGGAGTCACAAATGACAATGCTGCTAATGATTTCAGCTTTAGTTTCATATCGAGGTTGTTTTCAAAAGTAGTTTTTAGACCAACAGAACTAATTTTTCTTGTTATACTTTGGGCCAAATGAAAATAACAGCCTCTCATATCAGTCTGTGGAAATGCAATAATGGCTGCATTCATCGCTGCTTTCTCAAAATCTAGTAATATTCTTTCAGGTGCCAAATTTGGTAGCAAGTTCTTTAATATTTCAAACATTTTTTTGTATGTATCTCCGTTTTTTTTAACAAAAAATAAATACAAGGTGGATAAGAATTACCAACCTCAGCATGCCAAGTATAAAGTTGATAAAACATGCTTGGAACTTTATCAAAAGTTCCATCTCCGAATATTGTATCTTTATTTAATTCTTTTAAGAGATAAATATCTCCTAAAACCAGAATTCTGTCTGGATCACTTGCACCTGAATCATGAAGCACTAGCTCGGTGTATTTATCTGGAATTTCAAAATTTGTATCTTTAGGTACTGGTAAATGTCCATCTCTTCTAAAATTCAGTAGATTTCGTGATATTGAAGTTTTTTCCGCATAAACGCTAGTGCTTCACTGCTCACTTCTAATAAAATACTCCCCATTACATTTCTAGAAGTAGCACCAATTGATGTCATCGCATCCTGCATTTTTTTCTTTGCTAAATTGCATTCTATTTTTTGTGGGCATGATTCATGGCAATGTTGCGTTGGTTGATTTACAATATTGCCATCTTTAGTTTTTATGATGGAATGACAGTTTATAATGCGATGTTGCCTGCATCTCCAAGTCAAAACTCCATTTGTTGTACGGAAATAGATATACTCAAACCCAGAGTAAATTAAAACTCGATTGCCTCTCTGCGTACTAGAATATTCCATTCTCAGACCTATTAAAATATTTAAAAAAATATCGTTAGAAAATTATTAACAAAAGAGAATTTAAATATTACACCTTATAATTGTTTTTTTATATATTCACAAATTTTCAATCTATGTATTTCCCAAAACTATAAATTTAAATACACTCATACCTCGCTATACGGCTGCTCTTTATACGGCTTTTCGCTATAACGGCCTACTTTAATTACGGCACTTTTTCGATTTACGGCCTAAAATGTTTCGTTATACGGCCAAAAAAAGTGTGAAAAAAAGGAATTTATATGGAATTTATAAAATTGAATTGTATCAAAATATTTGATTCGTTATGCGGCGTTTCGCTTTGCGGCCAACTTTCCTGGAACGTATCTAGGCCGTAAAGCGAGGTATGAGTGTACTATACTACGCAATTTAATATTAAAACCTCTTGTAACTGTGATATTCACTTTTGAAATGAATTATACTCCAGATCTTTTTTTTTATATAAACTAAAATCTTAATTATTTTAAATATAAAAATGATTTTAAATTGTAAAATTTGTAAATTTATTGTTGATACATTTTAATATTTTATTTTAAATCACTAATAGAATATAATTTTTGATTTTTTCTCTATTTATTTTAATTTAATTTTTATATTTAAAATAATTTTTTCGTGTGGGCATTTTTCCTTGTGGGCATTATTCTGTGTGGGCATTAATCGTGTGCGCAAAACTATCTGTGGGCAATTTTCTGTGGGCATTTTTCGTGTGGGCAATAATCCGATCACGGATTTTTTAATATATTAAAAATATATGATATGTTAACAATATGTTAATTACTTTTAACATTCGGAATAAAAAAATGCAATAAAAGATTTGCATTTACACCCAATTCCGAAATTTAGTCAACTCTATAATAATCTATAATGCACATCAGTTGAGGTGATTCACCATTTACGTGAAAATGAAGTTTATAATTTCATTTATTCAATTTTTAAAAATGGTTTTCAGGTGATTTTTTTAATTTTAAGTAACTTTTAAGACTTGAATTTTGATTTTATATAATTATGAAATCATTATTCAAGTTCTTAAATATTGCTTTTAGTCAGCATTTATAATATAAAATATTGGCAATTAAATTTCAGGTGTTTTTTAGAAATTTTATGAAATTAATTGGAATTATTTCGATATAATGTAAGTCGAATATATTTTTAACTATAAATAAATAAAGTAATCACCGAAGACATTTATTTTTTTAATACAATTATATGTATGAAAGTTTTTTTTAATTTTTATAATATTCGTTCAATATTTTAAATGCTACCTTCACACAAAGCAGCGTTTGACAAGAAATACCTGTTATACTGTAAAATATTTTAATGTTTTGTAATTTAATGAATAAATCTTACATTGTCAGATTTTCACCTTCGCGAAAATGCAGTGTATCCCGAGAAATATCTGTAAATCTAAAGAAAGTTTGTATTCTAAATTAAGCTCAAGGTAGAGCGGTCCGATTCTAAATTAAAAGTATTTTCCTGCATAATTTGAAAATAATTATATGTTAACAATATGTTAATGGTTATTTATTTCGGAACAAAAAACGCTATAATAAATTTACATGCATTTTTCATTGTGTTTTGTGTTGGTATGTTCAATTATTTTTCTGTCACCTTCTCAATTCCTATAATAAAGTTATTAAATTTCGAAACATTAAATTTCTACACACAGATAAGTTTGTGTATTCCTATACTATAAATTTATTGATTTTTTTAGATTATAAAAGTTACTAAATTTCGGAATTAGGTGTATTTTATATTATGTGTGCTGTGTTTGTATGTAAAATTATTTTTCTGTCACTTTCTCAGTTCCTATATTATGAAAAATTTCACTTTCGGAACATAAAATTTTTACACACAGGTAGGTTTGTGTGTTCCTTTACTATAATTTTATCGATTTTTTTTAGATTATAGAAACTTTTATATTTCGAATTTAGGATTAAAATCGATTAAAAGGCGCAGTGACGATTTTTGAGAAAATGAAAGGATTTTAAGTGCACCTTATGGTCCGAAAAATACGGTAAATCAAATTAAAATCTTTTCTTTTCAAAAAAAAACAAACGATATAAAACAATTCATGAATCATTCGACATCTCAAGCGTTAACTCTCATCACAACCAATAAAAAAATATGCCAAACATTCAAGAAGCTGAAGCCTTCATTTTTAGCTGTGATCTCTCTGTTGGTGAGCTTGATCATCAAAACCTTCTATTCAACCCAATAAATTTACCTTAGAATACTAATTCTTAATTCTAGCGACTCTCCTGATAAAATTCGTTACGAGAACCCGAACTGACCCAACCGTCTTCAGTCAAAAGGAGTTTAATGAACAAAGTTATTCCAGATAAAGATTCAAATACTTTCACATCGTACGATACAGGTTTCTTCATGCTCAAATGCAAAATTATCAACAATCTCCGTACAATACCCACATCAAGTGTCCGTACTTTCGTTGGAACATTGACCATGATTTCTTTCAATGTGATTTACAATAAAATCTCTATTCAAATTAGTTTTATGTCTCTACAATAATATGTAATAAAAATTTTCATTTAATTTTTAAATTATAAATATTTATAAATTCTACTTATACTATAACTAGCACAGATGTTCGAAAGTACAAAAACGCTTTATAAAAATCAAAAGTCGAGTATGGCAAAACTGTTGAAAATCTCAAAAATAAATGATTACGAAATAATGAAATTCAAAAGTAAATAATTATGAAAAATTTTCATTTTGACAAAAGATCAAAAATGAATTCTATGCAACACAAAATTTTCGGCTTTGCTTTTTATCAAGTGCTATTTGATAAAGGGAGTAAACTTGTTACATAGAATTAATTTTTGATCCTTTGTCAATATGAAAATTGACGAAATATCATTTAAAACAAGTAACTAGATCAAAAGTGTCCAAAAATATAAAAAGTTTACTTATAAAAAATGATAATTATTTTATTCTAGTTTATAAATTTAATATTAAAAATGATCCTAATTTAGAAAATATTTATTGTCGATGCCAAGGCATATTCTGTGGAAAGCATAGATATCCACTGGACCATCATTGTAATTTTGACTATGTCGCCATGGGAAAGGAAGAACTTGGTAAACAAAATCCTTTAGTTGTAAAAAGTAAAATCGAGAAATTATGATTGTTTTTGAAAAATAATTTCAATATTACAGTTTTGGATTTTTTATTTATATTATAACTATTAAAATTCATTTTTTAAATAAAAATTCGTTTTTGATTATAAAAGTTTGATATTTGTTTTTGAAAGAAAAATAAATTTTTACTTTAAAGGATATGAAATAGTGAATTAAAATCGTTTTGTATGTTGAGACTTCATTTGGAGAATTTGCGGTTTTAGGGAAATGCCACGATGCCGGACTCATATTTCTGATTTTGTTGAAAGTGTCTGGAGTAGATGTAGGTTTGGAACTATAATGAAATGTGTTCAGTTCAGGCTTCAACTAATAAATATAAAATTTGCAATAGTGATTGATGACAGTTGAATATTATATCTTTGCTCATTAAAAGGTTATCCAATAGTCAGAACTTTTTAAATTTTAACTGTTAAGACATTAATTTAGGTTTTTGAGTAGTAAGGGGCCATTCATATATTATGTACGCAAATAACTCCCGATTTTAACACCTCCCTCCACCTATGTGTTAATATGAGTACATTCGGTGGTCTTGTCCCAAGTAAAGGAATACATTAATTAGCTGATGTTTTTAATATTGCTTTTAAGAGTGAAGAATGCATGGTCAAATACATTTTGCAAAGAATATAGAACGAACGATGAATATAAAATGTTCATGATCAATAAAGAGAATTTTCAATACAATTTTGTTATCTTAGAAAGCTCGAAATTTTCAAAATATTAAAATGAAATTTAACTTATCAAGCACAGCTAAATCCGCTTATAGTGATTAGAAAGATGTTTGGTATTTGTGCAAGTCGGTATCACTGTCTGACTCCTTCGTGTCCTTTGAAAATTAATTAAACACCTAACACAAAATCTTTATTCGAGATTAATTTTATTACACTTTTATTACACTGTTTATTGATTCCACCACACTTGATACAACCCCTTTTTGCACCGTTCAACACTACTGGAAATCTTACGTAGGGATGAATCTTCCAGTGGGAGATGTCCCTTTCTGGTACGCTCGATTTAAATTATTCAATTGACACTAACTTCAAGGTTTCCTTTGTTACTCTCGCTAGATTTCTCGTTTCCTTTCTTCGACCAACTGGCGGCTTGTTCACTTCTGAGCTCTCTTTTTATACTGTTCATGAGAGGTCAATTATCTAGAAAATTGTTCTAAATTATTTCCCTGGGACCCAAAATCGATATTTGAGGTTTTTTAATTAATTTTCTCTTGATTAGGGCTCAAAATATTCCCTCTGTTATCTTGTTGCTGGTAAAAAATAAGGTAATTATGATTTATTTTAGGGAAGAGTTGATGACTAATTTAACAACAGCCCTAGAATATTTAAAAAACACACCCCCTAAGACCCAGTATTACACGTCTGACGGATATCTTAAAATTATGGACTAATTTGTAGGTCGGATGACAATATATCAGTGGCGTAGCTAGAAATTTGGGGCCCCTATGCAATGAGTCATAAATGGGCCCCCTATAGTGCGTACGTATACACTGAGCACCATAGCGCCGCAGGAAAAAAAATTTCTGTATCCTTTGAAAGCACAATTTAATTAGACCAGGGTTTCCCAATCTTTTCCTGCGACGGAACACTTCGTAACTCTTGAAATTTTGATGGAACACCTTGTTTATTTTGTACGGTATGAGACCAGTGGCGTAGGCCTACCCAAGATTTTTTTAAGGGGGCAGGGGAGAGTGTTAATTGAAAGAAGGGCTTATAGTTACAGAGGAATTTTGCGCCACAGGCAAAACATTTTTTTGGATCCTCTTTGGAAAGACGATTTAATTAAATAATTAGAGCTCAATATATAACAGTATAAATCGTTATAAAATGATAGTAATGTATCAGGGACAAATGTGTATAGCCGACAAGCGAAACAAATTTTTCGACCCCTATATGAATGGGCGATTTACTTAGATAACTAAAGTTGCTTGCATATACAGTATATTATTAGCGAGGGAGAGGCAGAGGGGTTGCATAAATAGATAAAATGCAGGTAAATAATGTACTTAATGCAATAAGTAAACAAAACAGTGGAGCTTTATTACATAAAACCACAAATCAATCATTTGGAGGTCCTTGTTGACTGGTGTCGACCGTGCCGTTGTTTGGCATTGTTTTCTGAAGAAAATTAAGGAAACTTGGAAAAAAGGCCCCCTGTCTTGTGGGCCCTATGTATTGCTTACTCTTGCTATATGGTAGCTACGCCACTGAAAAGACCCTAGCGGGAGACAGGCAAGAATTAGGACATTGCAACTTCTACTATAAATCATGAACTCATCAGCGTGCCAAGTCATCAACAACCCTATATATGGGACTCAACTCTTTCTGGCTGCCTCCCACTATTGCTCAATTCCAATGTTGTTTTGATTATATATATTGCTGAATAAATGCTATGGAGTATAGCGGCAAGGAATATAGAAACGAAAAAGTTGGTAATAGTGCGTGGAAGGGTTGCTAAATAAAATTAATAACTTAAACCTTATTTATCAATTTTTTATCAACAAATGCCCAAATATTATTTTTCATTTTCTTTTCAAAATATAAAATTAATATGGAATAATATCTTATTATAATATCCAAATTTTTCTAAATTTATATTATTAATTATCATAATAAATTTAACACTGTTTTCTTAATTAAATTATTTTTATTTGTTTATATACTCTTCTCTAAACAAACTATTTTAAATTAAATGCCATATTGACTTATTTTTATTGCAATAAATTCAGAAATTTTAAGTTAAGTTTTACTTCCCTAAAAACCTTTTAAACCCAAATTTTTTAAATGGATTCCGGTAACGAGTCCAGTGTCGGACACTCAAGACTAAAAAAAGTTCCACCTTGTATTGAACTTCGTTTCTTAATTCCTAGCAAAGTATTAATAAACTATCTTTATTTGAAAATTAAAATTTTTTAGGCAGCTGGTTCTGTTATAGGTAAATCTGGTGAAAATATTAGGAATCTCAGGAGATTGGTATGTATAATAAAAATAATTGATTTTTCATGAAACTTGATAGAAAATATTTTCTATCTTACTAATTATAATACATTATACAAAAATATTGTTTAATTTCTAATTATTTTCTTACCTTTCATATTTTCAATTTGATTCGATATTGAATTTTTTACCTGACCCTCGAACCCGATGAAACCCCTACCTATACATCAAAACCTCTCCTTTATTCAATTTTTTGTGGAATTCTCAAAAATAGTTTATGGCTAGAATTAATATTTCTGATAATAGTGGACCAGAGAGGTAGATATTATGATTAAAAAAATTATGAAATTTAATATATCTTTAAATGTATTATATTTCAGAATTCTATCCTTGGAAGCTGATCTCGATACTATTTTAGGCATTCTTGCACAATGCCTTGAAAAAATGGAAGTAAGCTCAAGTTCAATTAAAATTTTTACACACTATATCAAGAATTAATGAATTGAAATGTAAAAGCTATTTAATTACTTTTTTTATCTAGGGCTGTATACCACTGCCTCGTGCTGGTAGTGGTGACTGTAATGATAATGCAAGTAATGTCGACTTACGGATGCTGGTAAATCAGAGTTTAGTAGGTGCATTAATTGGAAGAGGAGGTGGAAGAATCAATGATTTGCGCGAAGTAATATATATTAATAAGATTAATGCATTGAATCATTTCTACTAAGAAATGCGATTTACGTGTTTTAAAAGTTTACCAAACCGTTTGTCCAGAATCAACTGATAGAATAGTGCAAATGGTAGGAGCAATACCGCTGGTTATTGATTGCATTGGGAAAATTGTAGACATGTGTAAAGTATGAGAAACCACCGATAGATATTTGACATTGAGATATTTACAGGAAACTCCCGTAAGAGAACCGAAAGTTAATTATGATGCTCAGAATTACGACCATGCCACTGCAACCCATTATGGTGGGTGGGCACAAAATCCCATTCGTCCAGACAATATAGCAACACGGGTTGGTTATCATATTGGATGATCATTATCAATTATCATCATTTAGTCTCTTGGATTCTCCCGTCCTGGATTTATGAAGCATCAGAGTACATATAAAAATGAACATTACGATTACTCATATCCTAATAATTACCGGTAAGACTTTCTAATGTGAAACGCCATGAAATACCCTAGAACCCGATATTTATAATCCAAGATTTGGTGGTAGCTAGATTTGGTGGTAGCTGTTAAAAGTGTATCATTGATAATATTGTGTGTGGGTGGGGGAGGGGTAGTAGCTCGGTGATTAACTGGGAATTCGGTTACATTGTTGCAATTTCTCCTTATTATATCGCTTCCTGCGTCGTTTCAATAAAATTACCATTTTGGGTGATCCTGTCGAACTAAAATAATTAACCGCGCTAGCACGCGCGATGTCCCGGTTCATATTTAGCTATAGCCCTTTATATCCTTATTTTTCAAGCCTTACCTTGCAATATAGTGAACCAGCTGTTGATTGATTTACAGTAAATAGATTAAGAGCGGAACAGTGGTTAGGGGGAGTATAGAACGTCAAAATTTTAAAACTGTTTCTAATTATTGATTCGTTTCAGTGAAATGGATACCTCATTCCGTAACACCACTACTCATTACGAAGACCAAGAGAGTGAAATTCAGGAAATACGACTGCCACATAAAGTAATACAAATAATAGTCATCAACTGATAAATGTATATTGGGATAGGTTGTTGGAGCGATAATCGGCCCTGGTGGCAGCAGAATCCAGCAAGTGAGAATGGATTCCGGAGCTCATATTACAATTTCTAGTCTAGATCGAAATCCCCAAGAACGAGTGGTTACGATTAGTGGTAACACTCAAGATGTAAAGCGAGCCTACAACATGATTAATGAATGGTAACGTTGATAATTAACATTTTTAATCGATGAATTATTAAATATTCATGTAAAATTTTCTAATAGAAAAAAAATAACTTTGATACTAATCCACTTGTCAACCGGCTTTGTGACATCCTGGAGATATAGAGGGGATACATTGAGTGGTTGATATGACAATTCTATAAATAGTAACATGGATTTATATGCTGTGTAAGAATTGGGAATTTAGGAAATCTATAATTTATAAAAGCTTTACATATCATTTTGTAAAGAATTTAATTCTGTATCAAACATCTCAAGACCACTTTAAAAAATATCGAGTGGATCATCGGGAATATCGGAAATTATAAAAATCAATAACTACTTGAAAAGTCAGTTATTAATGAATCACTTGAAAATGTGTTTAAACTGCCGAATCCGTCTCGCCAACTCTAATGTCATTGAAATTGAGCCGTTTAGCGTTGATTGTCGTTAAGGAGTCAGAACTGTTTCGAGAACATGGGGAAGTGCCAAAAGGGCAATTTTAATGGAAATATTTACAACGAAACCCATTCTAACCATACACGTTTATTCGTTTGCATTACGCACACTGAAATACAACTCAATATGTGAATACCAGTTCCCGTAACTTCGGGGTGTTTTACGCTTACCTGAATCGAGGCCACGGTGAAACGTTTGCAGTGGAGATATTTTCTTTAAAAATCCATTTTTCCTATCTATAGCATGCGTCATAATATAGGCTGAATTGCATGGGAAATATAAAGCTGACGATATATCGATATTGAGGTACTCAAAGGGGCTTATAATATCAATTATTAATAACAAATTATAATTATTCAAATAAAAATAAATAAGATATTTGTAATGTACGGTAATATTGCTGGAATGTATCAAATAGCTGGAAAGTGCATAGTTTGTGATTGACGATCACAGATAATGTCAAATTGTCCTACTAAATACGCATCACAACTGCTAATACTCGACCGAAAGCTATTTCTATATCCATTTACCTGGATTGTTGATATTGGATTTCCAATGAAAATCAGCGGTTCCAAACATTTCCTAGTAACAGTTTTATTCTAATTTATTGAAATAGGTTTTTTTATGATTTTTTATTGCACTAGATAAGGGGAAAAAACTCCATTGAATGCTGCTAATCTGTTTGGAGGTGATAAAATTTACTTTAAATTGGACTTCAAATCTCCACACTCCCAATTGGGTACCATCGAGGACTTTCAAGTTCCAATACTATTTTCTTTTCCCTCTCTCTCTTCCTCACTCTCTTTCCCTTTCTATCTTTCCCTCTCTTTCTCTCTCTCTTTCCCTCTCTCTTTCCCTCTCTCTTTCCCTCTCTCTTTCCCTCTCTCTCTCCCTATCTCTCTCTCTTTCCCTCTCTCTCTTTCCTCTCTCACTTTCCTCTCTCTTTCCCCTCTCTCTCTTTCCTCTCTCTCTTTCCTCTCTCTTTCCCCTCTCTCTCTTTCCTCTCTCTTTCCCCTCTCTCTCTTTCCCCTCTCTCTCTTTCCCCTCTCTCTCTTTCCCCTCTCTCTCTTTCCTCTCTCTTTCCCCTCTCTCTCTTTCCCTCTCTCTCTCCCTATCTCTCTCTCTTTCCCTCTCTCTCTCCCTATCTCTCTCTCTTTCCCTCTCTCTCTTTCCTCTCTCTTTCCCCTCTCTCTCTTTCCCCTCTCTCTTCCCCTCTCTCTCTTTCCTCTCTCTCTTTCCCCTCTCTCTCTTTCCTCTCTCTCTCTTTCCCTCTCTCTCTCCCTATCTCTCTCTCTTTCCTCTCTCTTTCCCCTCTCTCTCTTTCCTCTCTCTCTTTCCTCTCTCTCTTTCCCTCTCTTTTCCTCTCTCTTTTCCTCTCTCTTTTTCCCCTCTCTCCCTCTCTTTCCCTCTTCCTCTACCTCTATCTCTTTTTTGTTTATAGTCATAAATTACACTTTATGCTTGTAAATGAATAAATTAAAAAATGCATTATTACTCATAGCCAAAATACACGATAACTCATTAGTATAATGCGCGATAACTCCATTTGCGGGGTGTAAGTGATATGTGCGCACGATAACTCATAGTGGTCCATGGGGCTAAAATAACCCTCCATATTTTTTTCTTGTCTAGTCTAAGTACTTATTGAGTGGAATTATGTTATTGATTAAACTTTTTGCCATCCTTTTCAGCAAAAAATATACTCCATTTTTCAATCCACTTGAGAATCGAATATTTTTCATTTGCCAAATTTTGCAACGAACGAAATATGTTCAAATCTGATGTTGTCAAATAAATCAGGTGAACGTGGATAATATATAATGTCATTGCAATGAAATTGCTTTCCAATTAACAATTTCTGATAGTTTTCCTTTTCGCTTGTCTTTTCGTTTAGGCCACAGGAACACTAAAACGTAACACCTTTTCATTACCACATTCACACAACAAGATCTTCTTGAACGATATTGTAAACAAACTTTTTCCGTTCCCAGCAACAATACGTATCGAAGCCTTTCCCTTAAAATGGAATGTAGAAAGACCCGGATTAAATACTATGCGGATTAATTTGATTGTTATTTGATTGTTATCAATCTCAATAGGTCTTCCAGAACATTAAAAGGCTCATATCGCAAACATTTTGTACCATCATTGTAACTTATTATAGTCACTCCTATTTATGTGACATTGCACTCGTGACATATAAACACAAACACTACTCACTCTTTTACATAATTATCACAGCATTACTCATTGATTAACAACGCAAATGGTGTCTAGAAAGGGATTATTCACAAGAGAAACACTTAAAATAGAAATCAATGGATTGAGTTTATAAGTAAGTTAAAATGCAACCTTTGGTTACAATCTATATTTCTCAAAATCTGCGTGTATATATGTGTGTATATGTGTATCTGTTCTCCTATGCATGGCCTCAATTAACATCTAAACTTTCACCAAATTTAACAGATTTACTTCTTATACAAAACATAGATCAACTGGAGAGAAAATTCGAAATTGGATCAATATTCGTTAAAAAAATATTAAAGACAATTTGAGATAAATTAGGTTATTGCTGAGATTCATGGCATCAATTGAAAAAGACTAAGATTACTGAGCCCTTACTCAGTAATATCTGCATAAAATAGTTCCAAATTTGAATGCAAACAATTAGATGGAGAATAAAAAGTAGACTTTTTGCTAGCATTTCAGTGTACTCCTTGACATATCCACCTCAGCAATGAGAAATTAATCAATAATCACATTAAAACAGTTGTTAAATATTTGTGAATTTGTTTATAATTTATAATAATATTTTATATATTTTTTCAGTCTTGGCAAATACGGAAGGTAGAAAACTTATTTATCCTATTCCAGTCTAGACTTTCTTCCATATTTTCCTTTCCATGGGTTTAATGTTACTAAATAATGATTAGTAATACTGATTATAATTATGGTATGGTAGAATCGTTTTTATTGTAAAAAAATGCTTTGTCATTAATTCAGTTGTGTTGTTAAAAATAAAAATGAGTCTGCAATTTGTGTTTTGTTTTTTATTTTCACAATTATTTTATTTCAATGAAATTTTCTAATAATAATTTATCATTTTCTGTAAATTGTGATTTATTGTTGAAATTTGGAATATTTTCTATATTGATTGTATTGATTTTTGATTCCTAAATGTGTGTAAATTAATTGAGTGTTGGCACAGTGAATATTTACCGTTATTGATTGATTTGGAAGAATTCCTATTGGCTGTTTGTTCCTGGCATAAGCGACTGATGCACTGTGTAAAGTTTTAAAATTGTTCTGAAGTTCATTTCTTTTGAACATTTCTTCTTTTAACTTTATATTGATTGACTGGAGAATTTTTATTTCTTCTAAATATTTTCTATTATCTGATTGAAGGCTATTTTTCATTTGATTTAACTGTAAATGAAAATTTTTAGAAAATAGTTTAGCGAAAAAATGGTTTGATTTGTAAATTGACAGTAAATAATTTTCCTGTTGATTTGAATTAGTAAAATGCACAATAAATATTGTCAAATGTTTTTAGAATTCATTAATGAGTTATTTTTGCAAAAAAATTATACACTTCTATAATAAATAAATGCTTAATGGCTTTAAAATGTGAAATGAAAACGGAAAAATTGACATGTAAGCTAACATAGAATTTTTATTTTGAATCGTTGTTTAGAAGGTTACGCATTTTGTAGTTTTGACTTAATATACTCCAATCTAACTCATTTGTGTATTTAAAATTAAATTCATCATCTACCGTGAAATTACTTAATAGTTTTATTTTGTGATAATATTTCATTTCATTCTGACAAAAGATCAAAAATTTAATTCTACGCAGCCCAAATTTTTGATCTTTTTTCAGAATGAAAATAAATGAAGTATTATCAAAAAAAAACAGATCAAAGGTGAGCAACTAAATAATAGAAAATTTTACTGATAGTTTTATTTTTATTATTCTAAATTCAAATGACCATTTCCTTTCCTGTCATTTTGAATGATCCATTGATCGAAACTATATTGTCTAGTTATTTTATAAATTAGTGACTTCAGTCCTAATCTAGCTAACCTAGCTAGCGTGAAAATAATTGAAGTTTCATAGAAATTATTTCATACAATTATAAAACAGAATTGGGTCAAAGGTTTTCTTAAGGATATATTTTTGAGGCTCTGAGTGGCTATCCTAAAAATTTCCTTGTTTAAGATTCTATTACTATATAACATTTCAGTTAAAATATATTTGGAGTTTGTGTAACAATTATAAGAAACCCTCGAATTGAATTATCCAAGAAATTCAAGAAAGTTTTCCAATATTTGCAAGTTCTAACTTGCAAAAAACAATTGTTAGAATTTTAGAAAAAGGAAATTTTAAAAATCATGTCATTAAAGTACCATGTTATTCGAGGGTCACGAGAACCTTCGACCGCGTTATACGAATTTTCGTATAATTCAAGGAATGCCTGTATTTTATATAAATTTGAGATAAAAGTTATGAGTTTTGACTTATGTTTTTGTTTACGCAAAAACTAATTTTTAATCTATAATTAAAATGAAATGCAAAAGATAATTCACTAACTTCATTTTCTCTTTCTAAATCATTATTTTGTAACTTGTGGATTTTTTCTTTCAGTTCCGTAACTTCTTTGCTCAAATCAGGGAATTCTTTAAAATTCTTTTGGATATCAGTTGATTTCGTAGCAGGTTTCTCAACTTTGACTTCCTTAGCACATGTTTAGAAGTAATTTATAATGAAAGAATATACTTTTCTGGGTGTTGGCAATTTAATTGGTTCAGCCGTTTTTAATGCATTAATTTCCAGTTGAAAAGTTTGATTTTGTTGATATAAATTCTGAAATTTTTCCTCTAAATTATATTTTTCTAATTTTATTTCCTCGACAATATTTGACTTTGAAATGAGCTCGTCCTTTACACTTTGAACAGTTGTATTTAATTTTTCGATGGTTCTTTCGAATGAACTATTTTCCTTTTCTAATTCCTACATTTCAGTAAAAAGGAATATGAAAAATCAAGTGGATTAAGGAATTTAGGAATTAACTTGAATAAATCAAAAAATATTTATTAAAATAAATTTTTGTCGAAGATTTTTTAAAATATTTTTTAATAAATGTCTAACAAAACTGTATGGCTGGTAATTTTAAAAGTAATGTTTAGAAAGTTTTTAATGTTTTAAATGTCTTTTGAAAAAAGACGCAAACCGCGGTTTTCGTGTACCACTCAATTCAGGTTTTAATTTCAAACCATATTATTATTATTATTATTATTATTATTATTATTATTATTATTATTATTATTATTATTATTATTATTATTATTATTATTATTATTATTATTATTATTATTATTATTTCCTAAAATTCGATTCACTAATGTAATTTTATGAGATGGATTTTTCCTATTTCACTTTTTATAAAGTTGGTAAGTACTTCAATTTTTTGATTTAGATCATTTATTAGAATTTTCATTTTGGTGTTTTCTTCGATAAATTCAACGTTGGCCTCTTCTTCTTCAATTTCAATTAACGGATTTTCACTGGCTTCACTTTCAGTCTCTATAATCATTGTTGGCTGGGAATCGAATTCTTGATATTCATTTATTTGCACAGTCAGTTCTTTTATTCTCGCTTCTGATTTTCTCAATTTAGATGTTAAATCAGCAATTTTTCTTGTGTATTTTATAGATTCTTCTGATTCCTTTATAATTATAAGGTAAGTTCGTTAAATGATAAAATTTTTTCACCATGAATGTTCGATCATCCAACGATTTTTTCCTTAATTTCTCATTATACAATGATCGCATATGGCTTAAAGCGTCAGATAATTGTGATTTGAAAGCCCGTCGAACAACTTCAACTCGATCTCTTTGAAACCGTTCGATTTCGGCTAATTTTTGATTGACTCTGCAATACAATTGATTTGCTGCGTCAGCCAAGCGGCGATGAAAATCAGATTGCAAAGATGATCTCATCAAATTTTGTTCTCTGCACAAGTTTGCGTTGTCTGTTGTTAGTTTCACAAAAGCTTCAGTCAGTTCTGTGATTTGAATGATATCGGTTTCTTCAGTCTAATTATATTAATACAAACATAAGTTAATTTAATTAAATTTAAAATATTTTTCTATAATCACCTGCGATTCCATATCTTGGGTTAGGCACTTATAATAATCATTAAATTTATAGCCATTAGGAAATGTTAATTTATACAGATCCCCAACTTTATTTTCTGAAGATGAATCACTTGATTTGATGCACTCACTCATCTATTAATTTATATTTACCATATTAACAATATTGAAAATATTAAATATAAATTTTACAATTTTTTTCTTAGTGAAATAATCAATATAATATTAATAAATTGAATTTGATAAAAATTACAAAAAATATTTAAATAATTATAGATGGTTATTACCAATAGTTATACTTAATTAATGTTTTATAACAAATTATTAAAAATAATTAGAAATATTTTTTATGCAAAATATGAATAAAGTTTATATTTTTAATTGATGTAATTAATTTTGATCTTGATTTTATCAAGTAAAATATAGTGAATTCATTTATAGTAATCAAATTGACTGACAAACATTTGTTTATATTTTGAAAATAACTTTAAAAATAATAATAATATACTTGTGAGCAAGGGAGGGACAGAATATTTTATCGGATAAACTCATAGTATATAATAATAATTTTGATAATACAAAATCGATACAAAATCGACAATTAATGGAAACAGTCAATAGATTAATAGAAATAATAGGTAATAAAAGACATTTAGAAATTCCCACAGAAATTCCTACAAAAAAGATGAAAGAAATAATAGGCATTATTGATGACGACGATGGTGTTGTAAATATTGAAATTGTAAATAGTGAAGTTGTAAATAGTGAAGTTGTAAATAGTGAATTTGAAAATAGTGATGTTGTACCCCAAGTAGGTAGTGGTATAGTCGACGTAGTTTCCGACCTGAACAGTTCCCATGTAATAGTTAAGCTGGATATATCTTCCTTAAATTGTTAAATTCTTTCCGTTCCTGATGTTCTCATAGAAAAATTGTTAGAAGTTGTAAATAAAATGAAATCAGTAAAATTTCAATTTTGTATCAAAGTAGAGTTTGAGAAAAATTATGAATTTCAGTCTTTCATAATCTCAAACTCTGCTCGTGAATGGAGCGACACATTTATTGATGATAGTATCTCTCTTTTAAATGAGAAAATTAGTAAAATAAATGAAAAGGAAATTAATTGGACCATCAACAAAATAGAATACATTAGTTTTATTGTGACAAAATATTCAAAGATTAGTAGGTTGAGTGGTCGTAAATATATTGAAACCCCGAAAACATTAATCAGGAAAAAATGTATAATAAATGTAAATAATGATGACGAATTTTGTTTCCTTTACTCGGTTTTGGCTCTTATAAAATATTATAGTACTCCTGATGAATTGCGTCATCTGACTAGTTCTTATAACCTTTCAGATTTGATATATAACCCGGCAGATATGCCAATGAAATTGTCAAATATCTCGAAATTTGAACGACAAACCCCAGGTTATTCAATTAATGCTTAAAGTTACGACGAAACTGGGTTAATTTGGGGCCCCATCATGAAACATCCTTTCATAGATATAATTTATCGAAGTAAAATAGTAGGAGGTATTTGTCAAAATTTGTTATTATTACAGAATCGAAAAACCTACCATTACGTCGCTATATCTGATTTAAACATTTTTCTTAATTGCCGAAATTCATCAATAAGTTCTGTTCGTATTTACTGTAAGTGGTGTCCTAAATGTCTGAATGGATTCAGATTTGAAGATAGTTTTATTAAACATCAAGGTCTTTGTGAACGAAACCAATTAGGAACCACAATGTACACACTACCCAAAGATCCATTATTAGAATTCACAGACTATAGTAAATTTATTACTCCTCCTTTTGTTATTTATGCCGATTTTCAGGCAATCCTTCCTAAAGATTCTAAATATTATCAGAAACATTTACCCATTTCGGCTGGACTTTTATGTATAAATAATTATACAGGCGCAAAAGTTTATAAATCATTCATAGGCCTTTCTTGTATAGACGAATTTTTAAAAGAAATTAATGATATCGCTAAAAAGATTGTAACTCCCTATTATTATAATAATAAAAATAAGAAAATGATATTCACAGAAAATGACCAAATTAATTTTAATAACAGCACAAACTATCATTTGTGTAAAAAATTATTAGTTAATCCAGTCAGGGATCATGATCACTTTACCCGTCAATTCCTTGGTGCTGCTTGCAACACTTGTAATCTTTCCAGGAAAATACACCACACACTACCTGTAGTCTTTCATATTTGAGAGGATATGATCTTCATCATATTATCAAATTTGCCTTGGCTAAATATAAGTCCTGGGATATTTCTTGCATACCAGTGACAAGTGAAAAATATTTATCTCTTTTTGTGTATATTGATTCCCTGACTGTGAAATTTATAGATTCTTGTCAGTTTGTAAATTCGTCTTTAAAAAATGCTGTCTCAACCGTTAACACATTACTGGTGGGTTACTGGTGGTTGAATGTTTAAGTGCTGTTACCAGCGTAACCCAGCATACAACGTTATTTTTCGCTTGGTACCCGTTGAGTAATCAACGTTGGTACTGTACCAAAGGTGTGCGCGCCAAGGCACTGTAATTGTCGAGTACTCTATGGGTTCACGGACGGCCGATAGAAGGCATGTGTCCGATTTACTTCGGTCCCTTGTCGACATTGCTCTCCCAAACACTCTCACGTCAATCATACTGCTCTCAACAATTACCAAATATAACAGCACATACATCGGATGGTGATAACTATTTATTTAGTCATTACAACTCCACAATATCTATTTTACCCAGGAGGGTTCGCATGCTCAATCACACCTCAGGATCGTGGAGCCACCTCGGACTCCTTCAACTTCTCCTGTTCGGCCAGCCAGGCCCTTTTTAATTTTTCTCGGGTATTCCGCCCGTAGCCGTTTGCGTTTCGGCTTGCTTGCCTGGACCGGTGGGTATATCTTGGCCAGCTCCACGGGTAATGGGCGAATCTGCTCTCGGAGAGTGTCCTGGATGAACCTTTCGTTCAGTTTGCTCTCGAGCGAGCGCACTCGTAGCTTCAGCGCTCGGATTTCGAGTTGATCCTGCTCTGCCTGGGTCTGGAGTTGTAGGAATTTGAACTCGGGAAGAATGCTTGCTTACAAAGCCCCACTGTGACCGCTACGACAAGCCCTACTGTAGTGTTGAGTCGAAACATACTGTTGTCGACCGATAATAAATAGTTGGAGCCATAGCGGAGGGGTTTTATCGACACAACTCCATGGTAGAACCATGAAGTGGACGACCTCCGATGACCGAACAAAAAAAAATATATAGTAATGATAATGCATGTCTGCATGTGGCTTTAGATTTTATAGTCTGGTTGAATGCAAGGCTGATCAGAGGCGTATACACTCGGTACGACTCTAATCACTCTTACATCCAACGATCCAAAAGAATTAAAATAAACAAAAATTTTAAACTAATATGAATTATACAAAAAAATATATTACAATGTAAATAAAATAGTTCTAACTACTAATAGTTCCAAGAGTTTTCACCAGAAAAATAAATTTGGCATAAAGTGATTAAATTGTGACTGAAACGTGTCGGTATATATACCTATTTTGTACACGTGTATGTATTGATGCATTAAAACAAACTCGAATTCTTTTTATTCCAGAATTTTCTATTTTGTAATTTTGATATTTTTAATGGCGATTTTTGCGTCATAATTTTTATTTTCATTTTTAAATTTTTATTTTCTAAATATTTTTCGCTAATTTTACCTCCATGATGGATTTGGAACGGTTCCAGAACATTCCATATTACTTTTAATTCAATTTTTATTTTAATTGATGTTTTCTGAATTTCTTTTTTAGGAATTTTTTATTTTTCTTACTAATTTATTTATTTTTCTAACTTTTACTGTTCTAGATGGCTTTTGTGATGGTCATCGCCATTTTTATGGAATGTTCTGGGTTTTTCTGGAATTCTTCACTGTTTTTACCGTCTTTTAAGTTATTCGAGTCTGTTTTTTGTAACTCTATGTTTATTTGGTTATTTTTGAGTTCGATTTTGCATAGCTTCTTGCTTTTGGTATAATTTTATTTAATTTCTATGTTTAAGTTTTTGTTGTTTTTTCCTTTAATTACTATTGTTTATTTGGTGTATTTTTAATATTTAACTATACTTTTTGCTTTTTGCATGTTATGTACCTACACATTTCAGTCACAATTATAAGTTTGGGTCTAGAAATCAGTTCTAGCCCAACATAAAACACTCGGGGGCCCATAAAATTGCGACCCGCAATTTAAATCATAAGATGAAGAAAATTATTTTTCAGAATACTTGCACTATATTACAAGTGCCTACATGCAAATTGGGTCCACGAGCTACAGGGTCGTGACCTCAATACCCACATACATAAAAATGCTACTATTACACTACATTTTACAGATGGGTTGAAAGATGAAGAAAAGAACGACCGAGGTCGGTCCACATAAAATAAATTATCATGCTCAAGAATCAATGTTATTAATCATAGTCTCAGTCTTCGAAATCGCAATTGTTCGATCAGAATGATTTATTGTTTTATATTGTCACGAAATGTTTATACTGTCATGATGTCATATTAATAGAATTCTGTTGTTCGGGATCTCGTCTCGATGACGGCTCTGGTTTCAATACTTGGGGAAGATTTGAAGTATCTTGGTTGGTTCGTTGTTTGGACTAGCTGTTCTTCCATTGTAATACGAATACTCCTTGATTGTTCTTTTAGTTTGAGGGTTTTGTTTCTTTCTTTACTGGAATTGGGTTTGAGTGCAATCAGGCTCAGTATGGTGATGTTTACCATTAGGCTTGCCGCTAATAGGATTAATATTGTGAGGGGTTCAGACTCTCTCGGTTCTATTACTTTGGGTTTGTTCGACATTTCTCCCAATTGGGTTGTATCTGCAATTTCCGATTTTTCTGGTTTGCTGAGTTTGTTTGCTTCCGAGTTGACAACTTTCTTTATTTCCTCTAGGGTTTTAATCATCTTCTCGGAGTTCATCGGGTTTTTGTTTATGGTAGTTAGGATTTCTCTTGTCATTTCTTTCAAGGTTTTCATCGCTTCATTTTTAATGCTGGGTTCCTCTTCGATGATGGAAGTTATTTTCCCTTTCATTTCCTCTAAAGATTTCACTACCATTTCGCAATTACTTGAACGTCCATTGGCGGCTGTTATTACTTGTTGTTTTATTTCCTCTAATATTTTTACCATCATTCTCATTTGGGTTGCGGCTGGATCTGTTTGGGATTCTCTCTTTAAAAAAAAAAAAAAAAAAATCAAATTTTATTTTAATAAACCATCAGGCCCATCGGGCATAAGGGGAGATATTCTCGACCCTTTGAAATCTAAAGCTTTTTTCTGTTATCTGGCGAACGCTGAGCAGGTGCTCAAGCGTTAAACGAGAGGTCTGATTGGTTGATGTTGAAACTTCTTGAGACAAGCTCCTATTCAATATAATAAAGATATGTTGGGTATAAATAAGGTTATGCATGGACATACAGTATTATATATAGGATATAATTGGTAGGTTTTGGTAGTTCAGATGATAGTGGATAGAGGAAGTTTGAATGGTGAAGGTTTCTTGGTGAGGTTAGGGGTTAGAAGGTTTTGAGGGATATAGTAGAGTTTGGAAGACATGGGTTGGAGGATAGGGGTTTAAGAGTATGTTGGGTGTGAAGGTTTTGGGTGGAGGAGGTGGGTGGGAAGGTAGAGGTTGGAAGGGGTGGAGATAGAGGTTGGAAGGTGGGGGTTGGAAAGTAGAGGTTGGAAGGTAGAGGTTGGAATGTAGAGGTTTGAAAGTAGAGGTTGGAAAGTAGAGGTTGGAATAGTAGGGATTTGAGAGTAGGTTGCAGGGTGAAGGTTTCTTGGGGCTATTTAAAGAGAGGGTATAGGTTGGTAGAGGTTGGAAAGTAGAGGTTGAAGGATAGGGTTTTTTTGGGAGAAAGGTTGTTTCGAAGGTGAAGATTTCTTGAGGCTAGTGGATGAGAAGGAGGGGAGGTAGTGGTAGGAGTATAGGTATTGGTTAGTAGATGGTGGTATTGGTCGGGTTACAAATATTTAGATATAAATAAATACAAATATAGGAATGAGTCACGATAACAAAACAATCTGGATGGGTTGGTTTGGTTGAGGCTTTTTGGAATAAATACATTATAACATTCTGGTCGGATTTGGGTTGAGGTTTATATCTAATGCTTGACTGGTCAGGTTGCCCGAGAGATCAGTCACAAATAAACACAATATACAAGAGAGAGGCAAGACAACAAAAAATCTGGTTGGATTGGTTGGGTTGAGGCTTCTTTGAATAAACATATTATAACATTCTGGTCGGATTGGCTGGGTTGAGATTAACAAGGACATGATTGTCCGAGAGATCAGTTAAAAAAAAACACAGATATAGGAATGAGACAAGATAGCAAAAAAAATCTGGATTGGATTGGTTGGGTTGAGGCTTCTTGGGATAACCACATTATATTATTCTGGTCGGATAGGCTGGGTTGAGGTTTTTATCTAACGCTTGACTGGTCAGGTTGCCCGAGAGATCAGTCACTAGAGTCGCGTTTGTGTTCCGCAGTCTGACTGGATTGATGGGCAGGTGTCAGATATGTCCTTGTAGCAATGCATGTCCTTTCCCCGTCCTTAACTGGTCAGATTATTACGCTGGTTGGTTTCTGATTGCTGGACACTCAGGTGGGTCTTGATAGGTTCAAGCAAGCAATGTTTTTGAGAGATTGGCGATTGAGGTAGTGTCAGGCAGTTGCAGTGGCTTTATTCATCATTGGGTATTCATCATGGTGGGTCCTTTCTAGTAAATAAGTCGGTTGCCCGAGGAGGTGTATGGTATAGGTATAAGAATTGTTATCATTAGAGTTTATTGATATTATTATTATTATTGTTATTATTATTATTATTATTATTATTATTATTATTATTATTATTATTATTATTATTATTATTATTATTATTATTATTATTATTATTATTATTATTATTATTATTATTATTATTATTATTATTATTATTATGATTACCAATATCAATAATCCTATTGCTATTATTAAGAGCAGTGCATTTATACGCAATACACAATATACAGGAAAGAAAAATACCATTTTTAATCTCATCATTGCATAGGGATAGTTACAATTTTAGTATAATAGGTCATAGATTTGATATAAATATATGGTAATGCTTTGAGAGATAGATAATATATAAGGAAATATGAGGGTATGTGTTAGTCTTTGTATATGTGTTCTCTATATATGTGGTAGCTGCTGACTACGGCCGCTGTACAGGCTTTTTTTGCTAGAGCTTTAATTTCTGCTCTACTCAGACCAATTATTCTTAGGTCTTTGTCGTTCTTCCTGTCCCAGGTGCCAAGTGTGCCAATAACAAGGGTAAGCAGAGAGGTCTTGCAGTTGTGTGCATGGCCAATATCGATTGCTAAGTGTTTGTATTTCTCGAAATTGTTATTCCTAGCTTGTTCAAAATTTGTTTCATTTTCATAAGGGACCTTTATGTCGGGGATATGTATGAGTTTATTCCGCGGGGTTTTGATAAGGAGGTCCGGGATGAGGGTGGTGTTGATGCCCATTGGGGTTTGTTCGATGTCAATATCATATTTATGTTCGAGAAGAAAGTCAGAGATAGCTTGGAGGACATTTCTATGTTTGTTTCGGCGGGCATTGGATTTAGCAGGGCAGTGGTTAAATATGTGTGCTTGTGTTTCAGGATGAGCGTAGCAGTGCCTACATAGAGTAGATTTCTTGGATTTAATTCGACGGGGTGTATAATTTAATTTCAGGATGTTGTTGCGTGCTCGGATCAGGAAGATAAATTGCGGGTCAGTTAGAATGTCCGTTTTAAAGAAAAAGCTAGCAATGCTGCTGCTACCGACGCTTTTGGCTATATGTCCTTGGCATTTCATTTCGGACCATCTATCGGCATAAATGAGGCTAATAATAGAGTGTATTTCAGATGAGGTATCTTTAAGGTTGGAGGATGTGAAGTAATTAATTCGGTCTTTGTATTTAATTTCTAATTGGTAGGAATTTTTGAGGAAGACTATTTTAGTAGAGATCCCATATTTGAGTCGCAGTCTTATAGATTATTTCCTGAATTTGGAGAAGAGAGATTTGGATGGAAAGGTTTTTGTGGTGTCACCATTTAACCAAGAGATTGCAGAGTTGATGTTGCCATTTCCTCTGGCGTGACTGAGTTCGGATAAGACGAGGTTGCGAAAATCAGTGTCGGTTGAGTTGAGGGCACGTATGAGGTGGACAATTCCCTGGATAAGGTATTCATCAATGAGGGATGTTAAACCCAGTCCTCCAAGTTTGATAGATGCATATAGGAAGTTGTAGTTGAGCTCACAGATTTTATCGCCAATGGCATTTTTCATTATGGATTTTAGTCTTTGGGTGGCGCCTCTATGGGGTAAACCTGCATTATTTTTCAAGTTTCTTTCGGAGTCGAGTATACTGTGATGGATCTCGCAGTTGCGGTAGATATAGGTAAGGCGAGAATGTATGAATATTTTGTAGGCATTAAGTTTTTGGGCAGGGTGCAGATGGGAGGCCAGAATTGTTTTGGTATCAGTTAGGGCATTTTCAAGTCTCTCCTCAATGTTGTGTCTTACCTTATACGTGAAATCAACTCCAAGATATCGGTAGAGGTTAGAGTCATCAATTCTGGGGAGGAGTTCGTCATAAAGGCGGATTGGGCTATAATTGTCATCATGGTTGATATGAAAGTATCCAGATTTCGAAGGCTTAAATCGAAGGTTAACTTGTGAAGCCAGTTGTGTCGTTTCGCAAAGTGCTAGGTTTATTGAGTAGTACGAGTCCGAAATTAGTACAATATCATCGGCATAGGCAAGGATGCTAATGTTGTGCCCATGGAATAAGAAGGGATGGTGTTTTAAGACATGTTGAAGTATGAAGTCTATACATAGGCAAAAGATTGTCATAGATAAGGGGCAGCCTTGCTTAACTCCTTTAACAATGGGGACAGATGGGGAACGTTCTCCTTCACATTCAAAGATAGTTTGCACATCGTTATACATGTCATTTATAAGTTTGATTGTATTTGGGTTGAGTCCCATATTGGTAAGAGTGTGCCATATAAGAGAGTGAGGTAAGAATCCAAATGCATCGGAGATATCGAGCCAAATGATATGGAGGTCAGTTTTATTGCGGATTGCAGCATCTTTGACAAGTTGTAAGGTGAAATTGTGTTCAGCACATCCATCGGGTGCACATATAGCTTTTTGGTTGTTAGACAGTAGGTTGCCGAGTTTTATCCAATTCAAGAGGCGGTTGTTTAGAAGTGAGGAGAATATACGGTATGAGGTGTTCATGATAGATATGGGTCTCCAGGAGCTAGCTTCGTGGCTAGTCTCGGCCTTTCCAGCTTTTAGAATTAGTTTGGAGCGAAAAGTTTTCCAGGACATAGGGCAAGTGGTTGTGCGCAGTAGGTTGTTAAACAAGGATAGAAGGAATTCGAAGTCAGGTGATAGAGTTCTCCAGTCAGATAAAGAGATGCCATCCATACCTGGGGCCGTATTGCTGAGTTGCTTGAAGATTGCCTTAATTTCATCAGTGTCAAAGGGGTCGCAAGAAAGAGTTTCGGGAAGTGAGGGTAGTTTTATCAAAGGATTAGGTGAGCAACTTGTGAGTGTTCCAGCAAAGAGTTTCAGAATATTATCCATAGTCGGTCTCTGGAAGGTTGGGGTATTTCTCAGGATCTTGGCGACTTCATCCTTTGGGTTAATGGTGTATTTTTTCCTTTTAATGAAAAGTAATTCATTCTCATTACGGGTTTTTTTATGTATTATATCAGAGGGCTTTTTGGTGATATATTTTAAAGGGTGAATGTTTGCATTTATTTTTTCCATTTCGGAAATAGCAGAGTCGGCGTCAGTTTTGTTTTCGATGAGATTAAAAATAATATTCTCTATAAACTGTTTATATTTACGTATATCATTATTTGGCATTTTATTTTTAATATAATTATTAATAATTGTTTTAAGTTCAAGGGTCATAGACGGAATCTGGGGTGTGGTGAGGGGGTGTCGCGTGATGAGGTGTTCAATGAAGTGACAGATGAAGAAAGCTGAGTCTGCAGGGACACTGCAGCGAGGGTATTCGGGTTCTTTCAAGTCGATGGATATGGGTAAGACAATTTTCTGAAGGTCTAGGATGGTTTCAAGTAGGCTATTGGCGAGTTTTGAGTGCGTCAGAAGGCTGTTGTCGATTAATGGGTCAATGAGTACTGCAAGTTTTTGTTTTTTATCGAGGAAGAAGAAGAACCAACTATTTTGTCCATTGGACATGGGTATGATGATTTCATTCCACTCTGCGAATTCATGGAAGGGGAAGGTTGAAAAGAAAGTTTTGTAGTTATGTTGGATGAGGGCGTTTCCGATGAAAGGGTCGACGAAGATTGTTGATTTTTCATGGCGAAGGAGAAGATGTATTTAATTGCGTGTAATTGTGACCATCATGCGGATTCATTGTCAATGTTAGGTGTGAAAAGTAGGTCATCTGGTAGTGGCTGTTTGGTAGTTTCGCTATCAGAGATGTGAAACATGCTTTCTTGGGTTTCAAGCAGTGGGCCAAGAAGGTTCTCATTATTCAAGTCATGTATCTCAATACTGCATTCGGCGGAGGGTGGAGGTTTAGTGAAGACGTGGGAGTATGGAAGCGGGTGCATGGAGTTAATATGGGCTTGGATGTCCGTGAAGGGTATCCATAGGCCACAGAAGCAGTATACTTCCTCTTTGGGGTCATATGTATATTTTTTGTGTGATTTAGCCATGTGTTGCGTGATGATCTTTAAGGAAGAGTTAGGGTCATGGTGGATCAAACATCTGGCACAGGTTTTGTTATAGATGTGGCAGACTATTTTGTTGGATTGGGCAATCCTGGTACTAACGCGTTTAAGCAGCTTACGGTCGGTTTGTATATGGTGGTCAAAGTGGTCAATATGGTTAATAATGTCCCTAAAGCGGAAGAGGTTCATATCAAATTTTCCTATCCCTCCAAACTTAGGTCTGCATTGATAGCAGTCAATCAGGGATTCTTGGTCAAAGATGATGTTATGGATGTCTTGGGCATGGCTGATTAGGGAGGTTCTATCGTATAGGGAGATGGAGATTGAGTCGCAGAGTGGGACTTTGAAATTGGGTCTGCATTTGCATTTGCCTCTGTTGTCAAGAAAGTATAGGGTGGTATTTTTTTGAAGGCGTTCAGAGTCGGTTTTTGGGGTCGTGGTGTTACGTTTTTTAACTATCTTCTTGAGGCGTTTAGGGGTGAGAAAGTCTGGTGTGGGTTGGGGTATTTGGTCAGTTACAATTTGAATTATTTTGCCTTGGACGTCCATTTGTGAGTCCAAACGTAGAAGAGCCTGCGCCTCTTCGAGAAGGGCGGTATCTTTCTTATTGGGTGGTATTGTTTGCTTGGTAATGCTTATTGGGGCAGCGGAGGTTGTAGTTGAAGTTTGGAGGGCAGTTGTTGTTATGGGTGAATGAGAGGAGGTGGTAGAGTTTTCCGAGAGGACTATGTCATCAAAGTCAGAGGTTAGAGACGCGTTTTGGGTACGACGAGCGGGATGCGGGGGAGGGGGTGTGTTTTCGCAATCAGAGAACAGATTGGTAGTACTGTTTAGGATCAGGCGAGGGGAACAGTCAAGATCACAGGATGCAGGTCTCTGACCACAGATAAGATGGAAGGATGATGGTGTGTCATTGAGAGGAGAGGGTCGACATCTAGACGGAAGAATAATAGATGCTTCAAGGCAGGGGTCGGTGGGTATACAGTTTTCTATCTGAGAGTTAAATGTCTCATGATTATTGATATTGGTAGACTCATTATTATTTTCATTATTATTATTATTATTATTATTAATATTATTATTATTATTATTATTATTATTATTATTATTATTATTATTATTATTATTATTATTATTATTATTATTATTATTATTATTATTATTATTATTATTATTATTATTATTATTATTATTATTATTATTATTATTATTATTATTATTATTATTATTATTATTATTATTTGTGCTATCTATATTATTTTTATTACTATTATTATTATAATTCTTATCATTACAACTAGCATTACCATTATTATTAATATTATTAATACTACTATAATTATTAACCTTATTATTTTTAACATTATTATTATTACCATTTTTATCATTAATATTGGAGTTAGCATCGTTTTTATTATTGTACTTAGTGTTATTCTCACGTGTTTTGAGACCTGACTTAATACTAGCATTAAATTTATTATAGTAGAAGTATTTGTATTTTATCTTATACATGAGGTTGAGTTTATGGGTACGTTTGTCCTTACTTGTTGGAGTTGGGGAGTTAGAGGAATGGGGAATTGTTATCTTAGCGTGACTATCAATAGGGGTTGGAGCAGCAGGCGTTGGTGTATTTTGGGTTGGGTTAGGGATGGGTTTAGAGAAGTGCGGTCTTAGTGAAGTATTAGTGTTAAAAGGTTTTTTAATTGCCTTTGGGGTATACTATTTAGTTGGATAGTTGGGGGTTTAGTATTGGGGTTGCTCATTTCTGTGGTGGGATTAATGGGTATAGTTGGATTAATTTCTTTGGTATTGGATTCATCTATCATATTGAGATGGGAGGTACTATCATGGGCAGTAGGTGTAGTTGTGGGTGGGGCAGAAGGCGTTATTTGTTCGAGCGTTTCAATGGTCTGTATTACGGACAAATAGTGGTCTGGGTTTTTCTTAAATCTACTCCAGTGAGCGTTGGTTAATCTATTTAATTGTTTTTTGAACATTTTATTACTATATTTTGGGCTATTGGATTTGGGGGAATTAGTTGTGCGTGGTTCACTGTTATGGTCAAGGTTAATAGTGGCAGTGTCTAGGTATGCGAATCGGCCCCAGGCCGATGAGCTGCGTCTTCTATCAATAGCTTTGCCCTCTGAAGGAGGGCAAAAAAAATTTTCATGCATTTTAAAATCTGTGAAATTGTGAAATTTACTTAATTTAAACAAATATTTATTTATGTTATTTTCGATATTTAAAATTAATTTATTATTGTTGGAATTAATTAAATTTTCTAAGTAGTTCAAGGTAATTTTATTATTAGGGATTTCATGGTTATTTTTAATTTTATTAAATTTGGAGTTAAAATTATTATTATTTGGATTAAAATTTGGGTTATTTATATTTAAATTATTAGATTGTGAGTAATTAAAGTTATTAGCGTTATTATATCTAGAATTAGAATTATTGTAATTTGTATTATCATTATTTAGATTAGAGGTTTTAAAGTTATTATTGTTAGAGATAGTATTTGGTTTATAGTTTGGATTATCTTTATTTAAATTATTAAATTTATTAGCATTTAAATATCTAGAATTTGAATTATAATAATTTGTATTTTTTTGGTTAAAGGTTTTATTGTTAGAGATAGTATTATAGTTTGGATTATTCTCATATAATTCATTGGAATGTGAGTAATTAGAATTATTTAAATTATTATATCTTGAGTTTTGATTATTATTATTAAGGTTAGTATTCGAAACATAGTTATATGAGTTATCATTATTTATTTCATTTGTTTTTGGGTTATAATTATTTGAGTTTACTTTTAAATTATATTGATTAGAATTTGGGGTATAATTATTGTAATAATTCGTTTCAGAGTTCAAGGTATTCATAGGCTTTGACATTGTTTGGCTAATGTTGCTATCTGGGTTCTGATAACTTTCACTTCTAGTTCCAAGATTGTTTTAATTGTCTGAGCCATTTGCACTTCCGTCGAACTTTCTGTTGTTTGTGGACATTGCGAACATTGCAACTTGATTTGGTCGCATTCCTTATTGGGTTTTTCGCAGATCGATTTAAAGCTATCTTAATGCTATCTTCTCTTCGGTATGGGTATTCTTTCTGGCATCTGATCATTGATTCTTCTGCTTGCAGGGTTCTTGGCAATGTCATTGTAATCATCACCACAATTAGGCTTCTCATCTTTACATATACATATACGTTAATAATAATTACTTGGCTTTATGTACAATTTATTTACACGGTTATTTTGTCTCATTTATTGGGAGTCGCCGACCTCATCCCTTAATTTTACGGGAGGTTCAGGTGCTCGTCTTTTACTCAACTCGTTCATTCTTATTACTTCGAGTTGCGTTGCTATCAACTGTTTCTTTAATTCTGGTATTTCTTGTAATTGCTTCTCTTTACTTTTCCATTTTCTCTGCTTAATGGTCATTTTCGTCTGCAATGTTTGCATGCTTCAGCGCTTTTGATTTAAAATTCTCTGGTAATTTTCTTTCAACTTCCATTGTTTTTTTGTTTCCTCTCTTTGTTCCTTGATCTCTTCCTTGAGTTTTGCATTTCTCTTCTCGACTCGTTTACTTTCTCGCATTCTCGTTTTTGCATAAGCATATTGTGCTTCTAACTGTTCGATATAAACTTGATCGATATTTACAATCTTTTTCAACTTCCTTGTTTCGGATTTCCAATAATCTTCGATTACTGCCTGAGCTCTCAATTCCACTATCTCCTGTCTCAGGTTTTTATTTTCCGTCTCTTTTCGTTTCGATTCATTTGTTTCTCTCAAAATTTCTTGCTTGACAGTGTTTATTAATCGTCTTGATTGAACAATTTGCTGTCTCAATCTTGTGATCTCTACATTTTGGTTTGCAATTTTTGTTTTGAACAAATTCTTGCTGACTCTCCATTTATTACTATAATATTTAATTGGTTCTTGTTTGATTGGTGTCGCATTCTGGCTTTGTTCGGGTTGGTCGTTTGACCTTCTTTCGTTATTCGTTGATTCTCTTTCTTTTAAATAATTCATATGGTGGGTTACAGGTGGTCGAATGATTGATTGCTGTTACCAGCGTAACCCAAAATACAACATTGTTTTTCCGCTTGGTACCCGTTGAGTGATCAACGTTAATACTGTACCAAGGCTTGAGTACCCGCTAAAAGTGAGCGCATCAAAGCACTATAATTGTCGAGTACTCCACGGGTTCACGGACCACCGTTAGAAGGTTTGTGTCCGATTTCCTCAGGTCCCCTATTCGAAATTGTTTTCCCAACTCTCAACACCTCGATTTTCAGTCACTCAACGTTTGCAAACAACATACTTCATACATTAATTTAACTAAATTTGTATTTAGACATTAACAATAAATAACAACAAAAAAAAACTCAAATTATCTAGCATAAGTGACTGTTCACATCGCGGAAATTACATTGGTGTAGATTTTTCTTGTCGCTCATACTCGGCTAACCTAGCCTTCTTTAACTTCTCCCGGATGTTCCGTCCTAACCGCTTTCTTTTGGGTTTCTCTTTCGCGGCCGGAGGGTATATTGCTGCTAGTTCCACGGTCAACGGCCGGATTTGGCTTATGGCGGCTCCGTGAACTATTTGTTCATTTCGCTCGGTTTCTAACGCGCGGAGCTGGAGCTTCAGTGCCCGGATCTCCATCTGATCCTGCGCAGCTTGAGTCTGCAGTTGAAGGACCTGCGCCACCTTCTTTTTCATATCCTCGGGACTAAACCAGGTGCTTTCTAGTTCCCGGCACCGTCCCTTGAGCTTGTCTACCCGTATGCGGAGCTCCTCGGCCTGTTTTTGGGCTTCTTCCCTGTCCTTTCGCAAATTTTCCAATAGCTTGAACACTAGATAAAAATCCAATGATTACATTCTTGCAGCATACCACTCACTCAATTATATAATAAGGCCAATATTATAAATAAACATAGTTTCAGATATTAAGCACGCAATTCATAAGATAATTTATTGAAAGGAGTAAAATAATTCATCACTAAAATTAAAGTTTAATTAAGTCGTAACTGATGATAATTGCAAAAAAAAATTGACGATGAGTCAGGTCGGTCACTTGCGAGGCCTCCCCCTCTTCCGCGGGGTTGCCTCGGCCTCTTCTAGGTCCTCTACGGTTTTCCCTTCCTTGTTTGCCCGGATTTGCAAGTCGATTTTCCTCAATCGCATCTGGGCTGCTTCTACCTCGATGGCCGCTCGGTCGCGGGCCTCTTGCAAGAAATCGTTTGTGGGTTCTGTCTTTACCCACGCCGGGGCGTCCGGTTCCGGCCCACTCCTGATTACTGGACCCAAGTTGTCGAGGTCTAAGCCCCGATTCCAATCATGGATACGATACCATATGTACCGTGTACGGAGTCTGGTAAGCATCTGTCGGTCGGCTTCTTCGTTACTACCGCTGTCAGAGTAGGACATTTCTACAAAATAACAATCAAGCCACTTCATACTGATTGTGATACGAAGTCAAACACAGGATTCTGTTGACCCTTTTTCCTTTAAAGAATTTAAAAATAAAAAAAAAATTTATTGTAAGACTAACATCTATAATCCTAGGAACAATAGAATGAAATTTCATATTTCGTCTACTAATAACTTAAAAAAAAAATTTATCAAAAATCCTCTTGTTTTAATTAGCTATTTTCATCTAAAAATTGTGTTTACCCCTAAGTAGTCATTTAAATTATATTTATGTATTTTAAATATTATAAAGAATTTGAAATTTCAGGGTTTAAATCTTTTGCCACTAAATTCGGGTACGCTGAGGCGACAGGTATTAACAACGAGCTTAGCCTCTCGTCTGCTTGCCTTTCCTTCGGTTGTACTCGTCATGAGTGGTATAATCCGCTTCGATCTGCTTGTAAGTAGTTTATTTATTAACCATAGCTTTTCGATTTTAGAGATATTTGGTGGGAATCTTTCACTCGGATGGAGTGGCCGGTTGTTCAAAGCCTTAAAGGAATTTTATATGACTCTGTGTTGGTATCTTTAGTTTGATTTGTATCTAGCGATGTTAGAAGTTTTGTTGAATAATTTAATTTAGTATGTCCTTTTGCTAACCGCTTTTGATTTTTTGTAAAATATTTTTTGTCATTTATTGATAATCCATGCGGCTGATTCCGTGGAGTTCCATGGTTGGTATCGACTGTCCCGATGTATTCCTAGTGTCCTCGATGAATTAGTTTAAGTTAATGTAGGTTTTACTTGACTTTTAATTTCTGGGGACGCTAAGTTAACTAAGATATATCCGTCTCTGATAAGCCTGGGTTAAATTAACTTATTAGATACGTATAGTTGCCTACGTTTACCCATATATCTATATATATGCATCTACTCATGTTCTTATTTAATTAATAGTCCTAGCATTTTCTCGGGGGGGGGGGGGGGGGTACTAAAAATAGATTTTTGGAATTAGGTTCATTTTTAGTGGAGCAAAGGGGTAGGTTCTAAATTTAGTCGTGGAGGGAAATCCTAAATCGATAAGTCAATCAAATTTTGATTTTTGGAAATTAATAATGAAATAATAGTAATAATAATAATAATGATAATCATACGGTTGATAAGAATAACACTAGGAAGAGTGATCCTAGTAATAATTATAATAATAATAACCATGATAATAATAATAATGATATTAATAATAATAATATTAATAGTAATAATAATAATAATAATAATAATAATAATAATAATAATAAATATAGTGGGATGGCGGTTCTAATAGCCGATAATAATAATATCAATAATAATATCAAGACAATAATAATAAGGTTAATAATGATAATAATAATGATTATACGAATAGTAATAACAAGGGTAGTAATAATAATAAGTATGACTATATTTAATTTAGGGATATTTATGATTCTTAATTTAACTAAAATTTTTGCTTTAAGATGAAATCACCTACTTAATGGGAAGTTTCTATGGCTTTTCCTGTTTTATAATTTCATCATCCAGCTTGATTATAACCAGTTATAATTTACTTTATGCTTTTAAACTTTATATATATAATTTATAATTTAAAATTTTTAAATTGAAGTTAATACTTTCATAACCAAAATCTATATTTTATAGTTGAAATTTATATTTTATCTTTAAAATTTTGGATTAATTTATATTTTATAGTTGAAATTTATATTTTATATTTAAAATTTTGAATTAATTTATATTTTATAGTTGAAATTTATATTTTATATTTTAAATTTTGAATTAATTTATATTTTATAGTTGAAATTTATATTTTATATTTAAAATTTTGGATTTTAAAATTTTGACTTTGCAGTTGAGGTTCATGCTAAAAATTCATATCTAATTATTATATTTTAATAAAACTTTCATATAACGATCTGTAATTTATGGTTTTGTAAGCAAATTTTACCCATGACAATTTAGAATTCATACTTTTACGATCAAAATTGATATATTTAGGTATAAGTTCTTTCGCAATTTTTATTTATATTTCTAATTAACTATAATTCGTAAAAATTTCCATCTATTTCTGTAACAGCATTTATCTACAGCTACTGGTAATTCACATTTTTATCGACGAATTTATCCATAACCATCCTTTAGAAGGGCCCAACTATAACTATTTTTCAACACTTCATAAGATTATGACGGGATTCTATGTTCTAAAGGTGTGTGATTCGTATTCAGTTAATTGCATTTAATGAAAAATTCAAGCCCTGCCAATACATTTATCGAACCTTTGTTACGAACTAAATCATTATGAAAATTCTTTACTTTATTCAGAAAATTTATCTAGGTTCGACAATGTATGGGCAGAGTCAATTTTTAGGAATTCAACCGTCTATAGTAAGTGTGATTTGTTGAATTTTAGGTATGAGATCTACTCAATTTACCAACCTTAGGGTATTTTTTGTAGCACTGATTTTAAATGTTGAATTTAAATATGTGTTACGAAAAAGGTCGGGAAGAGTATTGCTTCCATGGCCCCACTGTGACCACTTCCACAAACCTTAGTGTTGAGTGTTGAGTCAACCATTTACGGTCGACCTTACATAAATACAAAGAGTCAGGCGGAGATTTTCCTCGACCTAACTCCATGGCAGGACCATGAAGTAGTTCGACCTCCGAAGGACCCGAACACAAAAAAGAGCCATATAATAAGTGATTAGTATAATATAAATAATGGATGTGTGCATGTACTATGAGGATATTAACAAAATCGAATTTAAAAATTATATGCAGGACCGATCAGAGACGTACTCGGACGCCGCTGATCCGTCGAGAATTACTAAAACATAAAATCTTAACAATATTTTTAAAACAAAAGGTTTATATTAATATAATTACGTAGCATAAAATTACATCAATTCAAAAGACTTACTAATAATTTTCCAGAAATTCTTCAGCAAAATATTGGCATAAAAGTGATTGATTGTGACTGAAACGTGTCAGTATATATACCTATTTAGTACACGTGTATGTATGATGCATTAAAACAAACTCGAATTCTTTTTATTCCAGAATTTTCTATTTTACGATTTTGATATTTTTAATGGCAATTTTTGTGCCATAATTTTTGTTTTTATTTTTATATTTTTATTTTTTAATTATTTTTTCGTTAATTTGACGTCCATGATGGATTTGGAACGGTTCCAGAACATTCTATTTTACTTTTAATTTAATTTTTATTTCTAACTGGTGTTTTTTATGAATTTCTTTTTAGGATTTTTTATTTTTAATACTAATTTATTTATTTTCCCTAACTTTTGTTGTT
>CAUHTR010007400.1:70110-112632 GCA_959609185.1 Schmidtea polychroa | reverse complement strand
ACGAAATTGGAGTGGCTAATTTTTGAATCTATTTCCACAATATTGGTGGATGTATTTAAAAATTATTCTGCAATAATCTGTTTGTGTCCCTTAATGTATAAATAATAATTTTCCTTTGTGTAAAGAAACATCTTCCATTAAAGAAGGCTAAGTTCGTCTGAACAAACCAAAACCACACCGGTAAACTTTGTATAGGCATTGGCGTCAAAAGTACGTTAATGCTTTGATAAAGTTTTTGATACAAATGAAATAAAATATTATACAGTTTTATTGAGAAAAATATATTTATTTAAAAGCTTGAAGACTATGAATCAGTAATTATATAGATGTTTTAGATATATTTACTAATTCATAGTCTTCAAGCTTTTTAATAAATATAATAGAAAATAAATCAGTGGTAAAATTTGAAAAATAAAGTTCTAATAATAAAAATACATAATACTAATGGATATATATTGTGATGCTTACATCAATCCACATCAAGAAAATTTCAAAACAAAATTTTCATTAAAATTCATAAATATTAATTTTAGGTAAAATATTAGTACAATTAAAGTTGGGCTAATGTTTTGGATTCAGGAATTTAGTCAGTTATTCGTTGGAAATCGGAAATTTTAATTTATTAATAAATCAAATAAAACATAAATATTACACGGATTTAAATATAAAAAATAGCGCCAATATCATTAATACTTTATATTTTCACAGATTCATTGTCATCATCAATATCTCAAAATGAGATTAATTATTTTATTGTTGAAAACCGACAAATTCCAGTTGACACCCTTATATTACGGTACCTCTGTCCACAATTATTGTGTTGTCCAGTGAAATATAAGAATATTCAGCAAAAAGCAAGGATCATCTTTTTAATAGAAGAAACATAAATAACGATTTTATGATTTTATGGCACAATGATTCTATCCTTTCAAAAGTTCTTTTATTTTTCAGATAAAAAATTCTGACAAATGCATTTTACAGATTTTCAGAAAATTTTTATTAGTAAGCGAATTTTGTAGAGATCAAAACAGATAGTAGTCCAAAGGTGCAAAGTTAGGTGAATTGAATTTTATATAAATGAAAATATCTCAATCCAACCAACTTAATATCTGTAATCGGTAAAGACACATTTAGCATCATGTTATTTTGGGGAAAGATTACTGTTTGCTTATTCTAACCGTTTTACACGGATATTGGCCCGTAATCGGTCAAATTGACAGTAATACCTCTCTGAGTTCTCATTCTCTGTCAATATTTGATCAATTCAGTATAATAAACACAATAAATTGTACAATAAACAAACAATAAATTAAACTAAAAATATATTTATTTTAGATCCGTAAATTCTAATATCTATAAATAAAACAATTTAAATTTGATGATAAAAACTGGGGCAGAGATTTTCAATTTTTGTTGTTTATTCAGATTATATATTCGAATAAAGATAAATGAATGATGATAATTATGATAATATTCAACCAAGACTCATATTACAAACAAAATAAAATGGAATATGAAATTGAATAAGATCGTAGAAAAAAGATAAAGAATATTCAAACTAATTAATTTCCTATTTTTGTACAGCTACTGGAAATATTTTATCAGTAAAATATGCTGAATAAATATCATAATAATTAACAATTACTTGTGGAGGAATGAATATTGGACCGGGTCTGATTTTGATTTTCCTATGTGACGCCTGGGGTTGAGACTCTGATATGAGTGGTTTACGGGATAAATTGTTATCATTGTTCTCATTTAAGTTCAAAGGGGGGCAACTAATCGATTCCATACTGGATAAAATTGTTTCTTCTTCTTTCTTAATTTGTTTTCCAAAGTTTCCATTGGAAATATTAATACTCGAATTTTCATCTGGAAATTGAGACCAACTTTGGTCTTCGTTTGTAGAATTAACAGAATTGTTCGTTATGTCATTTGAATCTGAAAGGTTGTCTAAATTCATTAACAGATCTTGAAGGTTATTGCTCGATGATATTTTTTTCAAAGAAGGAGGATTTGAGTTGTAGTCTGTTTCTACTGATTGTAATTCATAAAACGACCAAGATTTGTTAATTGAATTAGAGCTAGACGTAACGAATGTCGTAGGAAAGTTCATGAGGTAATCATCTGATGACTGGTTATCAAAAGATAGATTAGAATCATTATACGATTGCCCGGATATTTGTGTATTGTCCATTAAAGAGGGATACGTGAAATTATTATTCATATTCCCGTTTTTATTAGTGTAGGCGGGCGTTATTGGTGAATATTGGTTTTTGTGTAAATCCGTATTAGTTGAGGATTGTTTTGTGCTAGATTGGGAATATGTTATCCCATCAGTACTCATTTCAATGGGTGGCGAGGATTTCTCGGTCGTTGAATTAATATTGCACGGATCATGTATTCGATTTTGAACTGCAGTTTGAGGCAAAACCAGGCACAAATCTTCCATACTGACATTCTACAAGAAAAAATAATAAATTATTAATCTAAAACTAATTTTATAATTGTATAATCAAAGAAAACTCCAACAATTAAATTATGTTTTTTTTCCAATTGAGTTAACATTTCTATATTGTAAATAGCAAGAATATGAGTTCAATTAATGTAAATGTAAAAAACATTTCTTGTTCAAAATATTGTCTAGAAACAACTACACAAAACCTATTGTGTATGAAATCTAATATTGAAAAGTGTATACAGCATACACAAGGAAGACTCAAATTTAACCACATCAAAATAAAAACACATATCAACCCGCCTGTTTAACATATGCTGGTATTTAAAATCAAAATAATATGACTTCTTAAATTTGATAGAATGCATATTGTAGGGTTAATATTGTATCAATACTAACAAACAAGATGAGCCAAAATATACGATGGTATTGCCGTATTCTGAATGGTGTAAAGCTTTCAAAAGAAAGATAGTTAAACAACTGGGTACATGAATTATAGAATTGTTTCAAAATCGTGCAAAGTACGTAGTATGTTTGTTAGTAAATCTCAAACGCCGGTTGGATTGTGTTCGGATCTCGTTTATCAATTCACATTTAATGGGTGTAATGCCACATACATTGGAGAGACTTCCCGTCATCTCTGAACTCGAGTTTAAGAACACTGTCGACCGAAGAGAGTGTCCTATATTAAGGATCACAATAAAGCCTGTATGAGAGAATTAGGAATGTCTTATTTTAAAATCTTATCAAAAAATTTTGATAATTGTTTTGAGCGTGTGATATGTGAAGCATTATTGATAAGAACTTTTAATCCTAAAATCAATGAGCAGAATGCAGTGAATACGTGTGCGTTGAATTTTTTTTAATAAAGTTTTCGTATGTTGATGTATATTAATAATAGTTATATTAAATAATTAAAATAATATTTTTAAATAATTTTGAAAGTTTAAAATAATTGATTGTTGAAAATTATTTTAATAAATAATTGTTAAAAATTGTCATTTATAATTTAAAAATTTTAAAAATTTATAAATTTTATAATTTGTTTATATATTATCAATATAGTATAGTTATTCATTCGTCGAGAATATAGGTAACCTGAAGATGATAGTGATGCTATCGAAATATATAGTGAAAAAGATGTACGAATGGCGATTTTTTTTAATAAAATCTTTACCTTGTTTATTTAAGTATAAATATTATATTAAAAATTTGTTAATATAAATTCATGTTTTTAATCCAATCATTTAATGATCGAGAATTCAGTTTTGAGATGTATCGTTTAAATTGTTAAGCCTTTCTAACAATATGTTATATTTTACAAATGTATTTAATTCACTTGTTTGCTTATTTTGTGTTACAGTAAAAGTTTTTAATCTAATTTTGATTCATTCTCTCATATCCAATTGACTTAAAGTTTTGCACAATATACGTAGTTTTAATGGCAATAATTTAATTTTATTTCACAGAAGGAAATTAAAATAAATATTGTTTAGCTGTAAGTTTTTACCTAATAGTATTCTTATAGCATAATATATTCATTTAACACTTAACACACTGCTTGCTTGTACTTTCTCTTTCTCTGTTTCAGGGAATTCAATTTGATGAAATAAAATCAAATATGAATTTTAAAAGAGTTGTAACTTTATTAAATTAATGTCAGTATTAGTAATTATATTATAATTTGTTTATAGCCGGTCCTAGCAATTTCTCGTGGAAACATGCAAATCATCTACATAGCATGTAAATCAAGTCTTAAGATAAAATAAAGTTCAAATTTCCGAAAGACTAAAGCGAAAAACAATATTTAAATTAAAAATATTAAAACAAACAAAATTAAAATCTATTAAAAAGGAAAGTAATAACTTTCTTAGAGTGTTTAGTCTAAGAACTGAAGCATAATGAAAGCGTTATGAGCGAGCATTTAATTATTCCGTAACCATTGTATCAAGCTAATAAAGCATCACAAATATTTAATTAAAGGAGAAAACTCAGTACTAACGCTTCCCAAATTTATCCTGCTTTAGTTCTGAGACTAAATAATGTTTTTCTTTTTAAGTACATTCTATTAAGTTTATTTAAAAAAAATTTATTTATTTATAGTTTTGTGATAATTTTTCAACATTATTCAACAACTACTGAATTGTATAAATTACTTATAAATTGTTAAAACATGTCAAATTTTATTTAAATAGTTTGAATATTTTTGCATACGAACTCTTCATAAAAAATCCTGTAAATTGCATCACTTTTAGTCTATTAATGGATATGATACTAATTATGTTATTTTTGAATAATTTCTTAAAAAATAAAAATGATATCTATCTATATATAATTCCATAAAATTTACACAATAATTTTACATAAAATTTTTTTCAATCTATTAACAAAAATTATAAAATGCATTAGTATAGTTTAAAACTATGCCAAGTATCCTATAGGGTTTTCTTACACCAATTGGGTATTTTTTAATTTTGTTTAAATGAAGTGTTCTTTAAAAAACCGAATAATACCGCAACATAAATAATCGAAAACCATCAGAGTGAAACGGTATCAATATTGAAAGTATTGTAAATATTACGAGTTAGGTTGGTAATTAGAGAGCGAATTATTGTAAGTAAACGATGACAAATGTATTGGAATTATAAACAACAGATAATATGGATTCAAATTTTCTAAATTTTATTTCATATAAATTGAAAATTCTGCCAAAGTGTCGGTTATAGACACTCGGTTAGTCTCTAGTCATAGAAATTTGCATTTGATTCAACAATTTATTATTAACAGTACAAGCGTATTTTCACCACAAAATCATAACTGGCAAGATTCGTGCCGTATTTATACATTTTGGCGCTCACATACATATAATCTCTAGTTTTCAGGTGAATTGGTTAGAATTCACAGACTGGGTTATAAAGGTGATTGTTATAAACACCAATATGCGTATTTTTAATTCAAAATTTGCTATAATATTGACCCGATTTGACCACCATTAAATCGATAGAAATTATTGAAATATTTGGTTTTGAAAATTAAAATAATTTTTAAAAAATAAAATTTATTCAATCACTTTCTGAAAATATGATGAAAAAACTTTATTTTTTATTTTGAATTAAAAAAAACAACTATAAACGGATATCAGGGAATTCTATTTTTAGAAAACATTGATCATATACATTTTGAGCACATAAAGGAGTGAAAATAATTATTTAATTGATTAATTTACTGATTGAAATTTGAAATTCTGTGCCAGAAAAATAAATTAATTGTTTTAATCTTTGATGGTATTAAACATTGTGAGTAGAAATTGTGTTTGGAAATATGTATCAAGGACAGATTTTAAAAAATATATTGATAGAATAATTTCCCTAGACATGGGAGGAGAATCCAAATCAAGGCTCATACTTCAATTGAGAATTTGAATCCATAATTTGATGTTTTTATCATTAAAATATTAATCAGCACCATAAAATTCAAATCAACTTCCACAATTTAAATTCATTTCCTTTTTTATTCTAATTCCATGAGAGTAAAAAATATTTTTAAATTTCACTTTTATATTATTATTAAAATATAATTCCAATAAATAGGCAAGCCATTTTCGCAATGTTTATTAACTGAAACATTTTCACTTCACTCCAATACGAAATTTAACTGATCTTTCTGTCATCCTTTCTAATTGAATCTCTCTTTCTGATTTGTTTCCAAAAAATTTAACAATTTAAACAAATTAAAACTCTTAAAAAAATTAATTTTTCAATATTTTCAATTTAAAGACTTTTTATTTTTACTTCATCTAGAAACGAAAACTCAGCGACCGACTATTTATTATGAATCGATGATTATTAATATAATTATTTAAATAACATGTAGTGTCAAACAAATTCTCGAGATATTCTTCATTTTCGAATGTGATGTCGCGCACTTAGTTTGAAAACGAGCAGGAAAGGTGGTAAAATGACGGAGTTAGAGCCAGGCTGTATGGAAAATGCGCCAAAACCTCTCAAACAAGAATAATGATAACCGTCTTGGTGAGTTGTGCAGCGTGTAGTCGGACGTTAGCATGCTACAAAATTACTTACCATTGATGATCAGGTCATTCAAACGGAGTAATTGGACAATGTAGATGTGCTGGTCGATTATCTGATTCCGCGCCAGTATTTCATAGTAGATAAAGCCTACCAAACGGAAATCATTATCCTACAAATTGTCAAACACCAATGTTTTTAGTTTTCCTTTAATTCATTCGGCACCTACACTAGAATCTTTTAAACTTTGTACATTGACTTCAAGTAGCGACAAATGGTCTTCTGATCGCAATTCGTTTGCTTGGTCAACTGCCACATAATTTAGCGTCCATTATTTTCAAAAGCGCGTTTAAACAGTCGTTATTGAAGTCAGTAGAATGGCCGAAACTGGGTGCGTCATTGAGATCGAAATGACTATTTTATAATTTGGTAAACCAATTTTTTTTCGCTCCCTTGGTAATGGTGTTTACTTCATACACAACACAAATTTCCTCAGCCATGTACGTAGCTTTAGCACCGCGATTGAAAGCAAAAAGCAATTGGTGTCAAAAATGCATATATTTGTCAATCTGATACTCTATTATTGGAGCTAAAAATATAGAAAAACTAAACTTTCAACAAAAACGATGACATTCTTGTCGAATAAATAATTTTGCTTTCCAAACACATACAACATCTCACCAAAGACAAACCAAATAATATAAAAAATTCAATTGAAAAAAACGAACGGACTTATGGCTCAACCCAATATAATTATATATTTAATTAATCACCCAAAAATATTTTATTTTCAAGCAATAGTGAAAATTAAAACGAAAAAATGTATTGAATTTCTTTAAATTTTATATTATTGAAATTATAAATTGAACATTCTGCTACTTCTCAACTAAATCCGAAAAATGCTACATATTTAAAAAACATGAAAATCGTTTTGTTACATATCTGCTTCTTGATTCATTTTATTTTAATTAAAAATTATATCAAATATAATATTATGTAGATTAATTTAAATTTTTGTCAACATAAAATATTTTTAATAAAAATGTATCACTAAATTTGTTATTCATTGATCTATTTGTATTTTCAATTTTTTTTCTTCTTTTATTCTGACTAGATCAATATTTTTTATTTATTTAACTTAAATTTTGATGTATAGTTTGAAAAGAAAATTAAATTTATAGACATTTGGGTTTGTCAATGAAAAATATTTATAAAATATATGCTATAATAAATATAAATATAATAATAAATATAATATAATAAATATAAATATAATAATAAAAACTTGATATCGAAAAATGCAATGAACATAAAATTTAAAATTATCATTGACTATCAGACTCATTTGGAATGTAGGAGGGATTGTTGAATCCTCAATGTAAAAATTACTGTCCTACAAAATGTTTATATTTGAAAAGGAGCTTCTCAAATTCATATCATGAAAAATTCATCCAGAACTAAAGCTGGATACTAAATATATACTAAATTGGTTGCTTTTAACAAACTTAACAGATATCAAAATATATAAATAGCTTGATCATAAACTCAAATTATTGATGTCTCTGAAAAGTAAAATTGGACTCATCATTTATACCATATAATTGTTTGATAATAGTGAATAGGAATTCATTATGCAAAACGATTTATTGTTGTATATTTATAGCAGAGTAAAGTTTTATCTGATAAATTAAGTACCAGCATAGCAACGATACTTGCAATCAAGTACACTTTACAGCCAATATATATGACTAATAATAGCTAGTGTTAAATTAATAGTCTTTACACTTCAATTATCTCATTTTACATGTTCACATTTATCAGAGTTTGACACGAAAAGACTTGTAATTGAAACATAATTAAAATATTTATTATTTAACAAGAAACTAAGATTTCAATGAAATATAATAACATCGACAGAAATTATAACTAATGTGTATTAAAGATGTAATAATTGTATATTTTTTATGAAAAGAAGCGCAAATGTGTGTTTGGAGAATGTATATACGATCTTTTACACTAGGATTACTTTGAGGATAAGTATCTATCAACATGTGACAAGTTCTATATTTATTTATGCTTGAAGTAAAATAAAATTCATAAATAGTCAAAAGTACCACTATACAGCGTTTGACAATTTTCATGAGTTAAAAAAAATCACCAAACCTTAATTACATTAATTATTATTATAAGAACTTTTTTTCCAATTTCACCACTGATTATTTTTTCCATAGAATTTATTATTGTCAATGGTACGAAAATTGAAACGATAAAAATAAAACAGCATGAGTCGTCTTATTTACAAAATAAAACGATAGAACTCAGTTGTTTAAACACCAGATACTAAGTGAGGTACAATGTTTACCGGGCGATTGAACCTGAAAACCAACAAAACCATTACAAGTATGATTACTCAAGCCTTTATGTACTTTGTGGCGTTTATGGATTTTAATTTTTTTAAATCCAAAGATTGTGTATACCAGGGTTAATCAATATAGGTTTTTAGGTTAAAGGTTTTCGAATGGAGTGAAAAGGTTGAGTACCCCTGGTGTAGATCATTATTGGATATTATTAACACCCATTATTACTAAATATAGTTTTTTTTCATTTCCTGTGGAAGTTCAGCTTCACAATTTAAATTTTTGCAGAGTGATCAATGGAAAATATATAACTAGAATATCCATGATGCCTCCCTCCTTTACTTAATTGTTTAAGTCAGTAGTCTTCAAAAAGTTTCGCCTTAAGCCTTAAACACAGTTTGAAGACCACTGATATAATGGTTCCATGAGCTTTTGATTAATCATTCAACTGCCACATAAAATTATTTTCGCTATAAATTATTATTCGTAACCTAACAGCAATATCGAGGGTTTCAAGGTATTGAAAAAGTTTACATTTAATTTTTCCAAGAAAATATGATCACCTCATAAACTATCCATAAATTTTGAAAATTGTTTCACCTGAAATAAATTACATAGCAATAGCAAAAGTATGATGAAATTTTTTTAATTACTATGGTATTTGATGGACGCAACTTGTAATATTTCGTAATTAGCTATTCGATTAGATATATCTAAGTGACTATACTTGCAAATGCAAGGAATGTAAAATTGAATTAATTGGAAAATACAATCATATCTTATCGCAAGATGATTCAAGATTGATAAAAATACATGCAAAATGAAGTCAGAAATTGAAAAAGCTAATATTAAAAGGTAAGCTCAAGCCGTTATGTAGTTTGATAGATTATTTGTACAAATATATATTTTATGGTGCATTTTTACTACCGTATTTTTAATATTTTGAAGAAGGAAAATGAAACTGAAAGAAATCATAATATTAATATATAATTAAATAAAAAATAAAAATTTCAAATTCTCATTATTAAATTCAGTGTTTCTGAAATTCTATGTCTCGAGCGGTTTCCCTAGGGTATCTGAAAATTTTGGAACAAATATAATATATTATGAAAAAATAAAATATTTAAAAATTTAATTACTAAAAAGTTGTATTATATGTACCAGTAACAGCAGCTCAATGAAGTTTTAACAAATTAAAACTGATGGATTTATAATAAGTTCTCGATAATAAGTTCTCATGCATTATTTAAAATTTTTATTTCCGTATTCCAAAGTAAAATTTTTTAAAATTCCAATTTGTAAGTCAACACTTAACAAAGACAGAGCCGAAAATTCGTGTTGCATAGAAATAATTTTTGATAATTTGTTAGAATGAAAATTAATGAAATATCAAAAAAAAATCAATGGTGACCAAAAAAATAAAAATTCTTTAATAAACGTAATATTTTTAAAATTTGTAAATTTTATGATTTTTACATTTTCCTCTTAATTAGATCAGAAAAAGTTGAATCACCTAAAATGAAAAAGAATTTTGAAGCACAAAATTGACGTAAATTAAAAACTATCTTACAATCACTTCTATATACAGCAGTGGCCAACCCGCGGCCCCATACGTTTGAAAATGCGGTCCGCTAAATGAATTGAAATTTACACAAAAAAATGTATGTAACTAATAAAATATAAAATAATAAAACTGCTCATGAAGTTTATATGGAATTTTACAATTAAATTTTTTATTTTACATAAGTACTACTCGTATATATCCATTTACATAAGTCCATTAAAATATATATATATATATTTTAGCGAATATTTTTTTCTTATGCTCAACTTTTTTTTTGCATATATATATATATATATATATATATATATATATATATATATTATATACAATGTAATTTTCATTTTCATAATGAAATTAAGTTTTTAAATGTGGTTTACTTCTTATGCGGCCTGCCTGACTTCAAAAATTTTACCATGTGGCCCAGGTGCTGCAAAAGGTTATAAAGATCTTTGTTAAAAATGTAGAATATGCAATTAAAAATACAATATCTAACAAATGAAGAATCTTAGAAATCGACAGATGATAGATTTACAAAATTATGAAAATGATAAATGAATGTGAAAGTTGAAAAAAATTGCCGAAAATACAAGAACCACGCAATATGCATAACATTTTGTTGATTTGACATTCAATGTGAATGAAAATCATAACTACAGAGCCACCTGTTAAAAGATATTTTTCAAACAATACACGCATATTGTTGACCAATTTATCTAGCAAAAATAGTTTATTATATATACTCAATGAATTTCGATTGATAGAAACAAAAGTTAAATACCAAAAACTCTTTCCTTCTTTAATCTGAAATAAAACGGCTTCACTGTACGGAATTTAATGTATTTCTAAACCAGAATTTGTTGAAAACATTTAAATATTTAAAATTAGTGTTAGCTGTATCTCAATTTCCAACTGCTGCCTAGATATCAAAACCATTCTTGTATTTGTTGAAATTTTCATTTCTTTCGAGATGATGAAAACAATTTTCAAACTATGTTAAAAGTTTATTCAAAGGTATTATCAATTTCATAACTTAAGAATTTTAATTCTTAATAAATATTTTTAAAAAATCATTTAAATTTTTGACGCTGTTTTTGGGTAGCCATAAAATCTGAGATTTATATTAAATTCCGTTTTGTTTTTATGGCAGATGAATCCATTCCAACTATGCTATTTACTTTCTGTTATTATTTTCAAAAACAAAAATTTATTTTGAAATTTCTAATTATTCATTCAATTTCTCAATTTCTTAAAAATTATTTAAATATTTTTTCCAGCACATTCATTATTTCGAAAGTATTTTTGGTAATTGTATAGCTAAGAACCCTACATAAACATCTCCTGTCAAAAAAGTGTAATCCCTAAAAATTTTGCATTACTTCATAAGTTCTTCTTGCCCAGAAAGCATTAAGGAAAAATATAACATACATTAGAAAACTCACTATATTAAATAACTTAACATGTTTAAATTTTATTTATTTTCTAATCTTCACATTTTAAAATACAATAAAATAACATTGTAGTGACTACTTTGTCTGTTAGTCTGTGTTTTAATTTTAATGCCGAAAATAGAAATTAAAATCATTGTTTAAATAATATATTTTTAAATAAATACATTTTTTTATTATCCACACTACTTTATTTTCCATATTTGTTAATTATATTGCATTATCTTTTTGCACATGATCCTATGTTGAAATATTTATTTACTAATTTATTTATTTGGAAATTCGAAAGCTAATTAATAATTTGGTTGAATATTATTAGGGTATTTAGAGTAGTAAAATTCGAATTTACTGTTTGGCAAAACAGCCCACAATAAAACATTTTGGGATATGTATCATATATTAATGAAGTTCTAGCTCAACAGTAAGTTGTGTGTTTAAAATAAAATCTTAATTTCATAATTATAATGTTAGTTTATAAACAAAAAAAGAAATGAAGAAATATATAATAAATTTTCCCTTTTGACAAAATTAGAGTTCAATATATTATGAATTAAGAATAATTTAAAATAGATATCGTGATTTATTTATTGCTAATGCAGTGACATAGGAAGAGTCAGCATCCATTATTTGAAAAAGAATATTTCTGCAAAAAAAAGCTAGATGGATAAGAACTTATTTACGCTTAGTAACTTATTTTGTTAACTCACTCAATTATAATGCTTGCACTTCTAGACCTTTGTAATGCAAAGAATAGATCTTTAAATCTGAGGCTATCTATCATTATATTATCCAATATTTAAATTTTATTAATACGAAATTTTTAAAGGATTTGATTTTGCTCCTAGATATTGATTGATTTATTTATGAGCATCTTTCATTTTACAAATTAATTATTTTAATTTTATTGACTTACTTTCAATGCGCATGCAAGAATAAGGGTAATAATTTTACCGGGATTTCGGTATTTTTTACATTTTTACCGGTAATTTTAGAAACTTAGTATGTATTAATAATCAAAATATTTACCAAAAAACCCCATACTAAATCAATATATATTATTGGCTACAGTATATTTTGAAATAAAATTTTGGTAGTGGGGACTGGAGACCCTTTTAGTTGAAGAACAAATCAAACAGACAATTAATAAATGAAATAATACAAAAAATGTCTTATATTAAAAAACTTCATATTAATCACAAAATGCCTTTACTTAGCTTAGTTTAGTCTCAATTGTTATTTTCACTGCTTATCTAGCATATAAATTGCTTCTAAAATTAGGCTCTCAAGAAACACATTATGCTAAGGGTTTCATCATTCAAGCTAAATCTGTATCTTGTGCCAATTAATCCAGCGACGGAGAAAGACCTTTCTAACTCTACGCTAGTGTGGTGAACTGTTGAAATATATTTCAGGACTTTCTGCTGTAAATATTTATCTTTAATATTTCGTTCCTTAAAATATAACATTTCTTTTCTTATTATATTTAAAAGCCCAGATGGTGTCTTCGGATCACTGATCTCTTCATCTGCATTTTTATTAATTCTATTTTGAATAACTAAATTTAGTTTTTCCTTCATTGAGAGTCCTGAAGATGCTCAAGTTTTTCACTCACTATTTCAGATTCAGTATCAATAGTTGCAGAATCGATTGAATTATTTCAACAATTGTCTTTGATATAACTATTTTGTTAATTGTATTGAATGTGGTTCATGAAGTTAATAAAAAATATCGGAATACATTATTCTTCTTTCGCATATTCTTAATATTAGAGCTTCCTTCAACTCGTTACTAATAAAAGTCTTTTGATTGCGTAGGTTATCCAGCATAAATTTAAGAGTTAAAAGAGCTTTTCATATTATATACTAGTTTTATGAAAATTTAAAATTTATATATCTGAAGCATGATTTTAAGCAAATCTATTTTTCTTGAAATTAGACGGCCAATGCTTACTCTTACTTTAAAATTACGTCACGTGTCAGTAGCGTTAAAATATTTTTACCGGTAATTTATTGAAAAAAATCGGTAAATGTAAATACACAATATGGAATAATTGTTATTTATTAAGAAAGAAAGAACAACAGAACTATGAGAACAAGAAAATGATAGCTTGTGTGCATGGCGAAGAAAACGGAATAAATTACTCGGATGATGCAGAAACAAGAGAATCAATTAATGATTATGCAATTCATGATGTGGAAACTGAAGAAAACACGAGGAACTCTATTGCGTACATTTCGTAAATGGGGTTGTAATGGAAGAAAATCGGAATGACAGAACAGAAGGAATGAGGTATGAGACATCAGATGGAAGAGAATGGAGCAAGGTGATGATAAATGATGTTGAGATTGAGATGTTGTGGGATTCTGGAGCTTCGATTACAGTGATGAATGAGGAAACATGGAATAAAATTGGCAGTCCACAGTTATGCAGCAGTGAAATCAAAATATGTGGAGTTTTTCCAGGAACTCATAAAGCACAGGGATGTACAGAAGCAAATGTTTATTGGCACAATAAGATGAGGACTATCAAAATAATTGTTATTAAAAATATATTTCCAGGTTTTATTGGTGGGATAGATATTTTGAAATCATTTGGAATGCACTTATTGGAAATTAACAGAATGGAATCTGAGACAAATATTAGTAATTATACTGATGACGAGAGAAGACAAAAAGCCATAAAGGAATTGGGAAGAAATGAATACGGGTCAATATTTATGGCAGTCAGATTTGATTTAGGATTCACAAGAATCTGGGAATCCAACAATGCAATTCCTAAGACGACAACCGATGCAGCTAGAACAGAAAATTGACGATATGATAAAAGAGTTAACAAAAGCTGGAGGTATAAGACGCTATAAAAGTCCACGAAGCTCCCCATTGGTTGTAGTAGGAAAGAAAGACGGCTCAATAAGAATGTGCGTCGAATATCGAGAGTTGACAGAAAGAGAATCTTTCCCTATGCCCAACATATCCCAATTACTTCATAATCTATCAGGATCTAATTTTTTTCCATCTTTAGATATTGGACAAGCATACTGTCAGATTGCATTAGCAGAAGCACAAGAGAAAACGGCTTTTAGTTCCAAAGAAGGTCAATTTTGTTTCAATCGACTTTCATTTGGATTATCAACGGCTCCAGCAACGTTTCAGAGATTAATGCACACTATGTTAGAAGGTATATTGTTTAATGGAGAAAATGTTTACTTAGACGATATTCTGGTATATGGCAAGGACCAGTATGAACACGATGAGCGATTACGAGAAGTTTTTAAAAGAATACAAAAAACAGAACTAAGAATAAATCCGGAGAAGTGCGAAATTTACAAAAACAAATTAAATTCCTTGGTCACATCTTCAGTGAAGATAGAATACAGACAAATTCAGAGAAGATCAAGTCAATTACAGAAGCGACGAAATCACATTGTGCTAAATAACTTCGATCATTTCTGGGTTTGGCAAATTACAATAGACTATCTGTCGAAGATTATGCTAAAATAGCAGCACCCCTACATGCAGCAGCGTCAAGTTGTGATAAACAATCGAATGGTCAGAAAATTGTGAAAATAGTTTTAGATAACTTAAAGAAGCCTTAACACAAGCTCCCATTCTTGATTTTCCTCTTGTAGATCGTTAATTTATTTTGGAAACTGATGCCAGTTTTGAAGCTATTGGAAATTGTTAGGAATCAGATAGATGTTCGGTAGAAACATTTTTAAATAGTTTTTTTATTCAGATATAAAGATCGGTTAAAGATATCGGATGATATGCTTGTATTGGAACCAGAGAAAACAGATCTAGCGATAATCCTAAAAGCTATCAATTATTTAAAAAAAGCTACATTCCAAACGGCGGTTCGGGAAGTTAAAGTATTCAAAGAATACTACATTTTAAACTGTGGTTCGAATCGAAATATTTGAAACAAAAGAAGATAGTATTATAAAGTACTTTCCTTTTTCTAGTTAATAAAAGTAATCGTTAATCACCGTTATTTATTATTAGTGTTTTTTATTATTGGTAGAAACATAAAAATATTTTTAAATAACATACATTCACCCCAGCTGTCCCGAAACAGTATTTTTACAGGAAACTCGACTGGGTTCTAACAGAATTTCTTATTACCCGCATATATAAACTACGACAATACACTATATTATAGTGTATTGTCGTAGTTTATATATTATTAGAGTAGCATAATTGTTCTGTAAATTCTCAAGATATGAATTTTATTCGTAGCACATGGTTTCCAACATTCAAAGGCTGATGAGAATGATCATCACTGTAAACGAATCTTGTAAAATACAGAGTAACTTAAATGGAAAATTTCAACTACCATATCAAATGCTTAACTTTAAATATTCAATATGATTTCTTTTATTTCTCATCGGTATCAAACTTAATATAATCCAGCAAGTTTATGACTATTCCAGGAATGCGGAACCTGCGGCCTCCGGAGCCTTATCGAAATAAATCTTAATTTATATAAAAAACCATGAATTTTGAGGATTTACAAATAAAAATACTTGTAACTACTGAACTGTATATATACCTTACTGTACAAGTATCCCGCCGAGTACAAAGAACGAAATATAAAAGTTAATCATTCATACCCATAAATAAAAAACGTATGTAGACGAATAAATAAAATTATTGAGCACTCATTTGTGAAATGATGACTTATTTGCATCAATTTTTCGATTCAGAAATAATAAAAATTTTCCAGAATATTTCGTACAGCTGAATTTTTCAAATCTGGAGACTAATTATAAACATTGTTTTAATTACTAACTGTATATAAACAAAAGATTTAAAATGAAATTAATTGATGTTAGAATACTTTTTTTCTGCGGTCCCATTTGAAGGCGACAAATTTCAACGTGGCCTATGGAAATAAAAAGGTTCCCACCCCTGGACTAGACCCTTAATCGGACCATTCCACACAAATATTTTGTACCTTTCTTATCAAATGTATACATTTAATATCATACAAACTAGACGTACACCTGTTTTTCACGGAATGAAAACTTCTATGATTGTAAATAATTTATTTTTTGCTGTTCTGGCGAATAACTGAATAAAATCACATTGAATATCACTTTAAAAACTTTATTGTAACGAAATTAGTTTATCCAAATATATTGTGGGAAACATCAACAAATTAATAAAAAAGTATAATTTTGAAATGCGACTGATGACATTAAAGATTAATTATGAAGATATGATGTTTTCAAGGTTTAGAATCACAAGAACCTAATAGACATAATTAATATTTCTAAATATTTACATTCAAATTAATACATGGTTATGCGAACCGCACTTACGTAATAGCGATTTATAGAAACTATATTGAGTTATCTCCAGGCATATTTAGAAACAAGATACTTCAATAAATCCTTAGAAAAAGGTATCAACTTTGTCAATTCTATACATGGACAATTGAAATTCAATATTTTTTTGGACAAAGGTATAAGTTAATAAAACTATAATAATTAGATTAATATAATTAATAATAAACATATAAAATTCAAATGAAAATTTACAGGAAGGTTACTTGACTCCATAACAATGCGATCTGTGGGCGAAAGAGATTGGTCGTATTTTGGCGAGTTGGTAAAATGGTGAGAATTGAGAACAATGACAGATGAAGAATTACAATGGCTTGAGAAATTCGACGTGCTGTTTACCGATGAAGGCAGCAATGTTCTTACAGTCTGCAATTGCCTATCTGAATTAGTTTCCGGTCTTGTTGTTACCATAATTATATTCGAATGAGCTCTTGGTAACGAAGTTAATTTTTTTTCATTGGTAGAAGATTCGGAATTTTTTTCGGTGGAATTTTCAAGAAATGGAATAGTGATTTTCTGTTCTCCAGGTCCAGCAATGCTGTTTTTCGTTTGTCCGTATCCTCCATGTAATCGCATATGCCCATTTAATGCAGCCTGGTTTTTAAAACCTCTACCACAAACTTCACATTTCACTGTTTTATGTTCATCAAAATATCCGAAAGCTTCGATAACATTTGGACCATTATCATCCACTGAAGACCCACTGTCTCTAGCAACCATTTTTTCTTTGTATTCTTTTTGGTGTTGGTTTTCATAGTGTCGTTTTAAGCTTCTTGCATCGCTATATGAACGATCACAAAAATGACACGCGTGTGGCTTGTTAACTTTATGTGTATGTTTGTGACCATTCCTAATTAGAAATTTTTAACTTATAAACGAATTTTAGCACTCACAAATGATCTTGTCTTTTAAAGGCCTTACCACAAATATCACATACATATTTCCGTTCGTCACTGTGGGTGAGCTTATGCTTGGCAATAGCACTACTGTTACAGAATACCTAATTTGAAAAAGAAATAATTTTAATCAATTAACTATTTTTAAAGAAAATATAACCATATAATAAGTAATAGTAAATCTTTTAAATAAAATTCCTTAAACAAATATTTACTGAAAAAAATTGTTTTGTTTCTAAAGCGGTTTTTTTGATTCGGCAGAAATAGAGAAAATATGAAACTTCAACTAATAAAATAGAAAAATACATTCAAATATTATAAAATTTAAAGTTTTTTAAAGATATAATAAAACATTTAACAGTATTGTTAGAAATTATAGATGAAAGTTTCCCAGGTGCAATCAAAAGCAATCGTGAGCTACAAACATACCTATCTTACACTTTCCATTTTCCACACAATCATTTAATACTTTTCCTAGTAGATGCATAAAATAAATTGCAAAAGCAATCAATGTGTAACATTTTATACCACAAATTCTTTACATAATTACATATTTACTACTATACAATAAACTTTATTTTTTTTATTGAATAAAGAATGGAAAAATAAAAGTGTTCTATATTAAAATTTATCAATTCAAAGAAAAATTATTGCTTATGTGGAAATTATTAATTTCATAGTTGACATGCAACTTAAAAATTCAGTGTATATTTAGATTTAAAAGTCATGCTCGGCGCTGATACTTTACACCAGTTATAAAGAATTCTACGACTTATGCTACAGAAAGCTATCAAAAAATGAGAATTTATTTGAATATTCTAGGAATCTTTATTTAATCTTCAGGGTATATTTCTTTGCAAGTTTGAGTTTTTCAAAAACTCCCTAAAATTATTTTAAAGATGTTTGCTTATTAATCATTATTTTCTCAGGGAATTGATTTTTCTTACATAATATCCAATGTTAAGAATATTTTTTAGTTTTTCATGGAATTGAGATCTCACTTTAAACTTATTTTTAGATATTTTTAATTTCTCTTTTAATGAAATTCTCGGGTCTAGAGATAATAACCTAACTTATACTTGAACCAAATTACTTGAATTTTATTTTTACCATCATCATCATCATAATTATTATTATTATTATTATTATTATTATTATTATTATTATTATTATTATTATTATTATTATTATTATTATTATGGTTATTGTTTTGATTATAATTATAATTGTTATTGTTATTATTAATATTATTATTTTATTTTTCTTATTATTAAACTTTCAAATATGGAATGAACTTTTGATAAAATATCAAAATTTAAGGAAAGGAATTTTTTTATTATATTAACATGTTACAAGTACAGTAGAACCTCGATTATCCGGATTGTTAAAAATAAAAACGTACTTGAGGGATTGCATAATATTGTGTGTGTTCAATACTCGACAGCTATTTCTTGAAAATTTACATGTAGGAAATTTAATCTCATTAAAATGATAAATAATAACCGAAGGAAACTGGGTTAACCATAGTAATTATATAAATGTAATTTTAAGTTATTTACCCTTAAGATATGAACTTGATAGCACAATAGAAATTTTCATTTTTATCAGGTAACGCATTAACTTAATATTTTATAACAGGGCTGAAGTGGATTTTGTAAGAGGATGAAGAAAATTAAAAAATAATTAAACAATTATTGTTGATTCATGTTAAAACTAAGTAAGATAAAATAAAAATGATTTTTCATTGTTTTTATCCTGTTATAAATTCTAAGTGATAATCGGTACAATAAATTATAAAGTTATTATCCATTATAACATGTAAAAATACAAAAATTTCAGTATTAAATCTAACGTAAAAACAATATTTTCTGCTCATGTGACTTTCTACGTAGGATATATTTCATCATTATTTATTTATAGCAGGATAAAAAAAATCAAAAGGTTGCGACAATTTTTACCTTAGTAATGTCTATTAATAAACTCGTTATTTCAAATACCCATTATTATCAAAAAAATAATAATTAATTTCGATATTATTAGAGGCGAAAGAAATATTAATTGTGTAAAGTAATGATGGGATAATGTAGAATTCAGTCTTGTAATGCAAATTTATCAGTGCTTATCGGAAAATTATGATATAAAGACATGTAATATTCTGGATTTAAAATTTTAACTAAGTTTACAAATAAACATATAGTGTTTTAGATCAGTGGTTCTCAAACATTTTTGTGTCGCGGACCGGTTATTTTTTCCTAATCCAAAAACATAAATTTTAATTGGTAATATTTATTAAAAAGTAACAACAATATAAAAAAATTATTAACGAAATTAGGTTTCGTCTGCATGCAATTAAATTGCAAATAATACCTAAAAATGCATCGAAATTCTCAATAAATAGAAGAGTTATCGAAAATACACGTTAGCACCCAGCATTTCAGTTAAAGTTACTTTTAGGTTTATGGCAAATAAACCTTTTGATATATTTTGGTACTATTTTGCTTATTTCTTAAGTATTGTCTGTGCTATTGCAAATATTTTAACGCTTAAAAATAAAATAAAATTTACAAAAATGTTTTGCGGACCACCACTTCGAGAAGCACTGTTTTAGATCATACTTATCTTTTAAAAAATCAGTCTTTTTATTGTTGATCAGGTAAAAGAATTTACTTTATATAGTACTTTATGCAATTGCATGCGACATCATCAAATTTAACCATTTAAAATGCATTATCTCACAATATATCTAAAAAAAATCCTTTTATAAACATTAAGAAAACACTTATGATTCCATCACTACGCGGGAATTTATTTACCTGTAAAATAAAGCAGACCAGATTTTGAAAATGCATGGTAGGAAAAAACGGACAAATTAAAGAATTAATTTTAGTTAGCTTATATTTTTGTTAGTAACATATCGTTTTCTGGTATTATTTAAATTGATTTCTGAACAACAACTAGATAATTGAACAAAAACTATATAACTAAATTTTTTATATTCTAAAATTTTTTTTAGAATTTAACATTTAAATCAGAATATTTCATATAAAAGAAAATCTAACATCCTGCCAAAGGAAAATGAAGATAATTTTCTCCAGGAGGACAACAAGCAATTTCTGGTTAATTAAGTAAATTAAACCACTAAATTTTGTCCTTTGTTCAGTAGAACAAATGGAGGGTGTATAAAATTTACCGTTTATTAGTACAATAAAATATAAGTTGATTCATATTTAATTCATTATAAAGTTGCTCATTAGTTCGTTTATACGTAGGTTGACCTGTTTAAAATTAGTAATAATATCTTGCTATTTACATAATCCATAGTCTGATATTTTAATAAGCTCGTTATGCAAAATTTAATAAATGAAAATATTTCGTGTGATAACATTTCCTGGTCAACATATTTTGAATAAGTCAAAATTTGAATAGAAATATTTTCTGCTAACTAACAATCAATATTAGTTGTTCAATAAGACTTTTAAAGATAATCAAAAGTAAGAAAGAATTGATTTTAATCAACTAAATCAAGTGCAAAATTATTTTAAAAAGTCATTCCCTTCACCGTCCTTGAAGTTAAGACATTAGCATGCTTCTAAGGCTGTCAACATGCTGCCATCATAGATTTTTGCCGGACTTGTTTTCGAACTTCGAATTGCACTTAACCTCTTGAGTCCTATTTAAAATATTTTAATAAATCTGATAATTCGAAAGACAGGTAAGTTTTGTAAAGATCTAAATTAAAGTATCCTTAAAGTAAATAAAAGTTAATTAATTCATTTCAAGGTTTTCTCCGAAATTTAAAACATTTCTTAAAAAGAAATAAAAATTTCAAGCCGACTTTATCTAGCAACAAATTAATGATGAAATCCAAATTTCTATCAGATATTAAAGGCCCTATTCATAAAAGATTGTTGACATGAGTGATAAAGGCATCGTGAATTTAATAAAACATAAATTTCAATTTTCTAAATTTTTCTGCTGATTCTACGTCTGTACTAAGCGAATCACCGATCATTTTAAGATTATGCAAGTTTGATCGTTCTCTCAAACCGATCAAACGAATATTTGCTTGCTTTAAATACTTCTCTTCCATGTTAAGATTTTAAATGATCACAAAGGCTATGATTTGAGTACTAATTGGCATGTGGTTTTGATTCAGATCCTCTATCCATTTTATTAATAAATCCTCCATTTCGATCATCAAAACACTTCTGGTTCGTGAAAATTTTGTCGATGTATTTGGAGTAACACTAACCAGCCTTTTTAATTTTATCTTTTTGTTGCACAATTGATCGCACTGTAGACTCAGCCAATTTAAAATCACTTCATATAGCTATAAATTTACCACCATTTTCTATAATTTCAATAAATTTTTGTTTTTTTTCCAAAGTCACGACATTGCGAATTTTATTAACCGATTTATCGCTTTGCCTTTTTGTCATTTTAAAAACTAAGAAAGGCTCAAAAATAAGTATGTAATCAATTTAATGAACATGCATGCGTTAGAAATCGCATCTAAGCCTAAACTGAAAAATACACCAAAATGTAGAGCACCTTCTGCGTTTATTGTTTCATTCACGTTCACGACTAATTACGTATGTACATGTGCATAATACTCATTATGATGATTTCTCGCACTAGCCGGGGTCGCGATGAACGGGAGTTACCTGTATATTACTTTATACATTATAGTGATTTAATTTTTTTAATTTAATTTTTATATTTTGAAATTAGTTTAACACACTCTAAAAAAGTTTTGTCCAAAGTATGTGCCATGAAATTTTTAAAAAAAAGTCAAAAAACCCTGTTTTTCCAAACAACTTAATAAAAGGAAATTGAATTGTGGATATTTTAACAGTTATTTCAAATTTAAATGTTAATCAGTCAATTAAGTGCGAAATTCATTTGTTTACAATCATATTTATATTTCTTACTAGAAATGTTGACTATCTAAAATACGTAAGCAGCTTAATTATGTTTATTTAGAATATAATAATATTAGAAATAATAATATTTTTTAGTGTAACCATCATGCCCGAATTAACCTCTTCGTAGGCCCTAGGCACTTTTACCTTTAACCCTATCGAATAGTTTTTTGCCAGTATCCCTAATGAAGTCAGCTGCGGTTTATTTTTAAAATGCGTTAATTTAATTCCAAAGTGTTTTTGTTTAACAACACTTTATTTAAATAACAAAGCTTAGTTTCATTCCATATTGGTTTATTTTATGAATGTTATTTTGTGAATATTATATTGGTGCCTTTATTTCGCTTTATAACGTTTTTCTACTACAATCGAAATTACATGAAGAAATGCTTATTTCGTATATGTATGACGATGATGAGTACCAATTATTATTAAGTCTTTTGTTTCTAAGTTTAAATTCCACGCATTTGAAAACAAAAATTTTAAACCTGCTTGATATGATTGGCTGGTTTATTTTCAATTGCAAAGAAAATTCATTTTCTTACATATGTATACGAATGAAATTAAATTTTCTGTAGCTGTGCAACCATAGCAACTGATTTTTTTACAAGTAATTTTCTGAAAAGATTAAGAAATTTTTATTGTGTTTCTACTTTGTTAGAGTTATCTAGTTATAACAAATAATATTGCTGTAAAACAATAAATATTAATTACTTATTAAAAGTAAGTAAATTAAAAATAAGTAAGAAAGTAAAATGTCTGACGGATATAAGAGAAAACATGAATCGTAAGACATGAAAGCGTAAAAAGAAAATAGTCAAAGACGAAGCATTGAAAAAAACGAAAGGTTCACTACTCAAATATATAACAGAAACAAGAGGAAATAATGAAAGCTGCTCTACAAATGTAACCGAATTTATTGGACCAGAAGACCAAAACCAAAATAAAACTTCAGAACAATTATCATCTGGTACGGAAGATACTAATAAACAAGATACATATACATGTGAGTTAGAGGTAGAAGAAGACCGAACTTCTGCCGAAATATTTATATCATCAGAGGATAAAATAATAGAAATATCTAATGAAATATCAAAAGTTAATTTAAACTTAAAATATAATACTGATCCAGCTAATTGGGTTATTACTCCAGATCTCATAAATTATTTTTCTGAAAATAAGCCTTCTCAAAATAAAGAATTCAATTTTCTCTTGAAGGGTAGAAAATATGGAGACAAAATCAGATATCCACGTAAAGAGTATTTTATGAGGCAATCAACAAATGGGGAAGCAATCGAAAGAGACTGGCTTATATATTCAGCATCAACTGAAACGTTACATTGTTATATCTGCAAGCTTTTCCCTAGAGTGAACGTAATCCTCAACCAACTTATAAATGGATTTGATGATTGGAAAAATGCAATATCCAGGTTTACATCACATGAAAAATCAAAAGATCACCTTGACGCAGTGTCATCTATGTTTCAATTACAGAAGAACAGTAGAATTGATGTAGAGCTACAGAAAGAGAAAGAAAAATTGTGTAATTACTGGATTGGAGTTTTAAAGAGAATAGTTGCCGTAATAAAATTTCTTTCTGAACGAGGTTTGCCATTTCGTGGCGATAATGAAATTCATAATTGTTCTAATAATGGAAATTATCTTGGTTGTATCGATCTTATAGCCGAATTTGATCCTTTTTTAAAGGAACATATTCGAAGACATGCAAATGCTGGAAGAGGAAATGTCTCCTATTTATCTAATGCTATATGTGAAGAATTTATTGGTATACTAGGATCTAAAGTTACAACGCAGATAATATCTGAAATAAAAGAAGCAAAATCTTATGGAATCAGCATTGATTCAACATCCTGATATTAGTCATATGGACCAGCTTACCGTGATCATTCGGTATGTACTTAAATGTGGAAATGTGGTTGAACGATTTTTAAAATTTATTGCAATTGAACAACATGATGGAAACTATTTATTCGACATTATACGACATACTTTGGAACATTATAACATAAGTATTGGAAATTGCAGGTCCCAATCATATGATAACGCCAGTAATATGAGCGGCATATATGCAGGTGTACAAGCTAGATTTAGAGAAATAAATAGTCTGGCTGAATGGGTTCCATGTGCTGCTAATAGTCTAAATTTGGTAGGTTCAACTGCTGTGGAGTGTTGCTTGAAAGCAGTAAAGTTTTTTGGAATTTTACAAGCAATATACACTTTTTTTTGTGCTTCACCACAAAGGTGGTCCAAATTTAAAGACAACATGAAAAAAAATACTTGTGTTGTTAAATATTTATCAGAAACCAGATGGTTTATTCGACATGATGCTACTAAGGCTTTATTTATGAATTATTCAGAAATTCAACAAGCATTGTTTGAAATAACTGAAAGCGAACGTCAACCTGCTGTGGCTGTGCAGGAAGCGAAATCCTTAATAAAAAAGCTGAACAATTTTGAAACAGCATTGATGTGTGTTATTTGGAATGATTTATTACAAAATATTAATATTGTCAATAAAGCTCTGCAGGAGACTGGCATAGAATTATGCACTATTGCAAAATTATTTGATACTCTCATAGCTTACTTTCATGATATTCGTTTAGAGTTTGATAAATTTGAAACCATGGCAAAAAAGCTTACATCCTCCGAATATAAAGAATATACACAACGTAAACGAACACGAAATAGATTTTTTGATGAAGTTTTAGACAACACAGATCCTAGCTTGAGGCTAAGTGCAAGTGACAAATTTCGTATAGAATCTTTTTATATAATAGTAGATAGACTTATAATTGAAATGCGTAAGGGACTTGGAGCATATCAAATGTTATATGAAAGGTTTAATTTTTTGGTGGACAGAAGTTTAACAAATAATGAAATAGTTTCGAAAGCAAACCGTTAGTGCAAATATATTCAGATGTTGAAGATGCATTTGTTGACGAGTTTTTATTATTTTCATGAATGTATGGGAATAAAAATCAGTGAAGGAAATGATAATTGCACAAATAAATGATAAACTAGTTACCAGTTTTCTTAATGTAAATATTGTGTTAAGAATTTATTTATCGATATTTGGAACGAATGCGGAAGGAGAGCGGAGCTTTTCAAAGCTTAAAAGAATAAAAAATTGCCTCCGATCAACTATGGGACAGGAACGATTATCATCTCTTATGCTTTTATCAATTGAAAGTGATTTAATGCGTGAAATTAGTTTCGAAGATGTTATTGTCGAATTCGCCAATAAAAAATGTAGGAAGGTTAGTGTTTAGGTAATAATTAAATAAATTGTTTACTAAATTAATGATTTTTTTTGGTTTTTTGAAAATAAATTTTGAATTATTTTGGATTAAGTGAAGTTTTTCTTTTCATGCTTTGGTTGAATATTTATTATATAAATTTTTTGTAAATAATAATGTATACATTTTCGTAGGCCATTTACAGTTCGTAGGCCCTAGGCACTGTGCCTATTGTGCCAATGGGATAATGCGGGTGTGGTAACTATGAAGAGATTTTTAGTTCAAACAAGTAAAGACGCAGGAGTTATGAAGACTGCAAAAAAACGCAAATATGATAATGATTACATTAAATATGGTTTCATCGCATCTGAAAAGGATGATTCAATTCCAAAATGCATAGTATGTTTTAGTACTCTTGCAAATGAGTCCATGGTCCCAAGCAAACTTGGAAGACATCTCCAATAAAAGCATCCAGAATAAAAAGACAAATCAAAAGATTACTTCGAAAGACTGAAAGAAAGTATGGTAAATCAAGCTAAGAAATTTAAAGCATTTACAACTTTATCTGATAAGGCTCAAATGGCCAGTTATAAAATCGCACAAATGCTTGCTAAAAATAAGAAATCACATCTCGATGCCGAGCCAATTATACATCCTGCACTAACAATAGCAGCTGGTATCATGATCGGACCTGAAGCAGCATAAAAGTTTAAAACAATTCCGCTCTCACATCAAACAATATCACGTAGGATTGGCGACAGGATGTCAGAACACATTCATGAGCAGATAAAAAATCATTTTTCGTCAAGCGCAGAAAATTTTGAGAAATTGTGGGCTCTTCAAATTGATGAAAGCACAGATATTAGCAACAAAGCACAACTGTTGGCATTTTTTCGCATCGTAAAGGATGGCAAGATTGTCGAAGAATATTTTTTTTGTGACTATTTGAAGCAAACTACAACTGGTAAGGATATATTTGAATTGGTCAATAGTAAAGTTGCAATCAATGGCATGTCATGGAGTTTTTGTGTAGGTATTTGTATGGATGGTGCCCCCTCAATGCAAGGTCATAAAAAAGAATTCGCAGCATATGTCCTCGAACAAAATCCTGGTATCAAAGTAAATCACTGCATGATTCACAAAGAAAGGCTAATGTCGAAAAATTTGCCAGAAAATCTTAAAAAAACGTTGGACGATGTTGTTAACATCGTAAATTACATCAAATCGAGCGCTTTACGCTCAAGAATTTTTGAATCACTTTGTGAATCGATGGACTCTGACTATAAATGTCTTCTTTACCATACTGAGGTGCGCTGGCTATCTAAGGGAAAAATTCTCGCGAGATTTATAACACTGAAAAAAGAAATAACAACTTTAGCTCACAACCTAGCACATTTAAAGTTCTCGAGCGTGATGATTGGTGGTTGAAAGTAGTATTCTTAAATGAGGTTTTCGAAAAGTTGAATGCACTTAATACTAGTATTCAAGGATCATGTGAAAATGTATTAACTATTTCTGGCAAACTAAGATCATTTCAACAAAAGCTTCAAATTTGGACTGCAAAATTCATGAACAAAGAACTTGATTGCTTTCCTGGTCTTGATTCGTCAAAAGACAAATATAATTTATTGATTGATGTCATTGCTACACTGCAAAATCTTTCAAAAGCATTCATACAATATTTTCCAGACGTCGATACAAGTAAAGTTTCTTGGGTAATCAATCCATTTGTTGAAATATCTGAGACAAATTTATCAGGAATTGAGCTGGAAAACCTCATTGATTTGAGAAACGATAACTTTGAAGATATTATTTTCTCAGAAAGAATTGTCTGAATTTTGAGTTTTTGTTAAAGACGAATATCCAAATTTGAGTAAGAAGGCAATTGAAATATTATTACCATTTGGTTTTCCTTATCTCTGTGAACTGGGATTTTCAACTCTTACCACAATTAAATCAAAGAAGCGGGAACGTATGGTTAACATTGATCAAGAATTAAGAGTTTGTTTGTCAAAAATTCCACCACGATTGGAATTAACTATGGATTAACTATGTTTTATGAATTTTTCATTCACTAATTTTTCTAAATTTAAAGTTTTTTACATTAAATTTATTTCAAGTAAATAAGTTTTTCATTTCTTATTAAAAGATTAGTAAAAGTGCAATAAAAAATTGCAAATAAAGCCAAAAAAAATTTAGGTGCCGCGAAAATTTTTAATTCAGCCAAAGTTTGGAAAACACTGCTCTAAACGGTAATGGTAGTTTAACATTTTTCGCTAACCGTGGAAAAATTGAGCATGATATCTATATTTCTATGAATATTAAATAATTGTGCCATCCATTCAACAACTACTTCATTTTTTACTCGCTACTTTACTAAATGAATGACCACGTTATCAGGTAGCTTCATTATGAATTCACTGTGAAGAAAACCCCCGTGTAAGTTTTCATTGTTTTTAAGTGTGATTATACTATAAAATAACTTGGCTAAGTGAAACCTAGATATTACACCCAAACTAGTGGTCCATAACTTCAATGTAAATAGAAAGTAATCCCTAAAAATAAAAACGTTGGTAACCACTGCTTTAGTGAATGCAATAAATTATATACGAATTCTATCAAATCCAATAATATTTGCATCATGCTTATAATCTGACAAGGACTTTCAATTTATAGTGTAACAGCTGCAGTTAGAAACTTCTTTGAGTTAATTTAACGCATTTGCAAATAAATTTTTTATTTATTTCAAATTATTTTTATTTTTTAATATTTTCAACAAATGTATTAATTGATAAAACATAAATAAAAACAAAAAAAACACTTTAAAAGAACTACTAAATATTCTGACACACGGTTTTATAATTACAATTTGTACAAATAAAAATATTTATTTTATTAAATTAATATTTATCTAAATTTCGTACGGAGAAAAAACAGTGAATTAAAATTAAATTGATTATAGTTGTATAAAATAATATCATGAGTTAAAATACTTTTATGGCAATTATTTATATATGCATGACTTTTAGACGATAATATAAACCATGATCAATTGACTAAATTGAAATTGTTTGAGGCAATTTATTAGCCTTTAAATATATATAAAAACCGAAATCGCCGTTTTAGAAAATACTACTCTCATGTTAATTACTTTATTAAATGAATTAATAATAATAATTTAAGTATGACCTTTTAACGGAATAATAATTGTTCAAATAATTGTATTTCAAATCAATTATTATTATTATTATTATTATTATTATTATTATTATTATTATTATTATTATTATTATTATTATTATTATTATTATTATTATTATTATTATTATTATTATTATTATTATTATTATTATTATTATTATTATTTATTAAAGAGAGCTTGAAGACTATAAATATAATGTATCGATATTTTTTGATACTTACGAATTTTCGGCCCTGCCTTTTTAATATATCAAAAATCGATATATTACTGATTTATAGTCTTCAAGCTCTCTTTTTAATAAATTCAATGGAAAAAGTAATCAGTAGCGAAATTGGAAAAAAAGTTCTTATAATATTATTATTATTATTATTATTATTATTATTATTATTATTATTATTATTATTATTATTATTATTATTATTATTTTAATATAACTTTAATAACAAAATCCAATATTTAACTATATAAAACCTGGCATTGAAACCTAATGTTTAATTGACAATAAATTTGCCGTAATAATTATTCCAATCAATCAACCCAAACATTCAATAAATTAAAATGTAACTATAAATATATTTAAGATAAATATTTTAACTACAGTAAATATTATGCGAATCTACGTCACATTGAAACTTTGTCATATATTTTTTCTAAAATTTTATAAATTTTGGGATGTAGAAAGTATTTGAAACGAGAAGAATGATTTCAAATATTCATTCAGCGGAAATGATCGATTAAAAAACAAAGGAAAACAATAGGAAAGCCAATCACTGTTAAAGAGCATACATATTTGAAAGGCGTCTATAGAACGTTCGTTTCTATAAAACGAAAAACAAAAATGAACTAACCTCATGAATAATTTACTTTTAATTCATTTTGTATATATAGAAACGAAATGACAAAAAGATAATTTATAAAAAATCTTTTCCGTCAAATCCGTGTCTCAAAAATAAATGATCAATTACCCGAAGAAGATATGTTCTTATAAGAAAAAACAGCTGAACCATCTCTACAAGGCGTCTAATTAAAAATGATACCCCCGATGAGGTTATCGCTGAAAATTAAAAAACATAAGGTAACGAGAATTTTAAACTAGGAAAATAAACAATTCCTCCGACAATTTATTATTCAACAGACAACTAATAGTTAAATGAGAAAAATTAATTTTATGATTTATAAAATAAATCATTCTCAAAATAATCTTATTCATTTATTATCAATAAATAAATATTCATATGATATAACAGGAATAATTTATGAATATAACACAATTGTTTAAATCCTTAATATTCTTTCCTAACAAGAATTGAATTATTGATGTAGTAAATATTATTAATTAGTATTAATAGAATTTATTAACCATTGCAATAAATTTTTGATAATAAAAATCTCAAATAAATTAAATTTTGAATATTGATATATAATCATTTTATAAAAATCAATTTAAAATCTAGTTTTTTCTTTCCTAGCTGGTGATGATAATGAACCAATCGAAATATATCCTATAAGTACGGTGACTACTTATTGAAAATAAAAATAAAGTACATAGAAAAAATTCAGTCGTGTGTATTTATTATTTAATAATATTTTTAAAAATCAATCAAAATTTAAACTTATATTTTTACATTTTAATAGATTATTAGATAGGAGCATACACTAAAACCAATCATCACCCGAACTTTTCCATTTATTTAGATTTAATGACACTGCTATTAGTTTAGATATGTGAATATTAAAAAACATCGATATCTTTATTGATTCATAGTAACTTTTTATAAATACAATGCCAATTGAAAAGAAATCAGAGTGAAAACCGAAAGAAGTTCTTATAACAGTATAGATATGTCAAAATTTTTAAATCATCTAAGCAATTTACTATAATGTACTCAACCGTAATTGTCACCCAATAAACAATACATACATACAATACATAAATATTGAAAGAAGTTGGCTGGAATTAATTACTTGTTATGTTAATATTAAAACATTTAAGGAAATAAAGGTCGCATTAAGGTTCGAAAACAATGAACAGTACTTTGAAATAAACATATAAGTGATGTTTGAATAGCGTTTTTTATTAATTAAATCAATGTCGTTTATATTATTGTTAATATCTAAAGTATATATAATTGATTCTATAGAAATTTTATGGGATCCGGACAAAAGGCCGACATAGACAAAAAGCCGACATGAACAAAAGCAAACAAAAAGATAATTTAATTCATATATTATAATTTAAAAGTTTTTATTGTAAAGAATAAACATAATTTTAAATTGTTTCTACAATACTTATTTATTATTATAAATTTAGTCTGTATATGACAACGAAATAAACGCCATACTAAGAACTCAAAACAAAGTAGAGGATTCGCACAGAATATGGCAAATATTGGTTGGAAAAATCATCCTGAAATATTCTACATAATTTTTTTTACGGGGAATAGCGTATAATTTAAGTTTTTAGATTTTTATTGTAGAAATATTTTTCTGCATCTTTTTCTTTAAATAAATGATGTTATTTTAATTGTTTATTTATCCTATAAAATTATAAAATTACTTAGTCGGCTTTTATCTCTGTCGGCCTTTAAGCCTGTAAGCTATTTGTCCTCGTCGGTCTTTTGTCTCTGTCGGCCTTTTGTCCATGTCGACCTTTTGTCGCAGACCCAAATTTTATATAACATCAAAAGAAACAATGCAATTAAAGTTTTGTGACTTAAACTGGTGCGAAAATTAGCACAAATCCCGGAAATAAGTAAATAATAAGCCATATTAACGAATAAAAATATATTAAAACCAAAAAGATGACTAAGATCATTTCCATATTCACCAGTAACAATTAATTGTTACCACAATACTTTGAATCACAATTTCTAAAAAAATATGAGTTGTGCTAAGAGTTGTGCTTCCTGTAATAATAATATTTATAATTTACCCATTGAACCTGTAGATGCTATATTAGATGAGAAATATTTTTATGTAAACTGGAAAAAATACATCTAGTGCAAAGGAATTCATGCACAAAACCTTTCTTGTATAGTTTAAACTTAACAAGTACTAATTATTTTTTAATTTATTATTATTCTATTGATTTTTATAAGTTTTCTTTAATCTTTATAATCCCAAAAAATGCGTAGATAACATAAAACTCAACTCAATTCCATACATTTAATAAATTCAGGTAAAATTTCAAACCAAAACTTAATTTCAAATAATATTTTCTTGATTTTTTATTTGTATGACTTCAGTATCAACCAGATATTTCGTTTGAAATTTATATTTATAAAATAACTAAATAAACGCGTTTGTCGTAAACAAAATGGACTCATAAATTCAAAAGGTCCACAAAATAAATGTAATGTATATCAAGAATTTTAATCAATTCAGTTTCTTAAGAAGCAATCGATAAAAATAAAAAAAAATTATTTTTTTCATTTTTTTAAATCCAAAAATTCATAATTATCTGAACAGATTCATATTTGTATAAGAAATAATGATCGATCATGCACAGGATCCCGTGTCCGGATATATTCCGATAATTAATGTCTCACTAAAATATTTTCTTTTTTATTAATAATCGTATTTGTTTTCATTTATCAATGAAAATAATATTTTTTTAATAATTTTATTTTATTGCTTTAATCGATTTTCTAACAAAAAATGATAATTGAGTCTTTTTATCTCTTCCAAATAATTGGATATTCAAAATATTTAGTGATTAAAACAAAAAATTAAAGATTATATTAATTGAAATTATTCATAAATTGCATTGGGATTTGAATATTGAGTAAAAAATAAATTGGAATATATTTACGTAAATATTTAATAAGTGGTATAATACTTTTTATTCTAATTCATTTAAAAAAATTTTAAATTTAACAAATGAAAATTGATAAAAAATAAAAATTCATAAACTTTTAAACATCAATTCAAAAATAGTAAAATAAAATATTTAAAAATAGAAATTTTGTCACGCAATCATCCGCAGTACTCATGAAAATTAATTACTTTGAAATATAACACAAAAAATAAGTCAATTTTAGGGAATAACTATAAAATTTTGAACTTTATTTTTAATTAAACTTTACTCTGAAATGTAAATTTTTCTATTAAAATAGGTCAATTAATAAATATTAACAATACACGTTTAAAATATGCGAATATCAATAAACTATTAATAAAGAACTTAAGATGAAGTACTTATTATAAACAAAATTATTATAATTATTATATTATAATTATAATTTTATAATAATTTTAAAGAGTTCTGGCGTTGTTATCAACCTTGTTATCCAACCTTGACGGATTGTAACCATTTTGTCAAATTCGTTCTTTTGAATTGAAACAGTCACTAAATGTTATTTTGTAAAAATAGAAAATTTTCAAGGTTTTATTTCATGTTTTTTTCAAATTCCATTTATTCCTTTAAAAATTAATTAATTTTATTTTGTTCTGTGCCTGAACACTAATAATTAATGAATTGTCATTTGATTTTAAATAAATTTATTTATATAATTATGATTTTATAAAAGAGTAGGACTAAGAGTGATTGGTGTCTTGGTCGGGTTTAATGAGAAAATGTTTACTAAATATTTAAAATGACCTAATTAAGTAATTTTAAATGTAATAAAGGCTTTTAAGGCAAATGTTTTTAATGTAGTAGTCTGAAAAATGGTTTATTTAATTTAAGATTTAGGAAATATTAAGAATTAAAATTATTATTATTTATTATTAAATAATTAAAATTAGGAAAAGATGTACCATATCACTCATATAACGCAAATTACATTATTAGATAAATGTGTTATATAAATAAATAATTTTAATATTTAATATTTAAAATCCTTGTTAGTTTCGTATGTTATAGACATAAACTAACGGTTCATTTGAAATTAACATATTCTCATTATATATCGTTACTATTACGCTACATTTTATAACTGCATTGTATTAGAAACATTTATTTATATGCTATCAAAATTAAGAGTAAAAACATTTTCTAACATTGTATTATAAAATTAACAATTATGAAACTAACTTTTACAATAGTATTACAGTAAAATCTTTATTTACACAATTTCATGTAAAATCATGTAAATAATTAAAAAAAAATTTTTGGAATTCGTGTTAAATCAAAAATAACGTGTAAAAAATTTAAAATTTCTTGACGAACCGTGTTATTTCAAAATCGTGTAAAAAAGATTTTACTGTATCTAGTTTTCTGCATCGATTCAACCAAGTTCTTATAATTCATCAACACAAATTATTATTCATTTATTTATTGTTTAATTTTAGTAATCAATAATTACATGTTACGTAAAATGAGTCGTTGAGCTAAACGTGAAAAGAAAGAATGGCATTACTAATGAATAATAATTATTTATTTTTGTTATTATATGATAATAAATCAATAATTACTTATAATAAACACATTTTCAGTAAAAAAATTATCAAATTTTACCCCAATTATCCAATATTACTGCTATTGGGAATATTGAATATAATATACACGAATCATCCGGGATTAATAATACAAAAAGTAAACAATGAATAGGAAAATGAACACGAATTTGAAGCAAAATGTAATGCAATGATAATATTAATTTGAAATTAATAAGATTCCAACAAATGAAAATAAAATATAATAATAATCATTTTTCTAAAAAATTAATATTAAATTTTACCAGTTTTAAAATTTGTTATGATTTACAAATTGGCGCTATCTTTATTATTTCTTTATATTTATTTGATTTAAACTTATTATAATCAACATTCATATAATAATGATAATAATAATAATCACTACTCGGTCTGCAATAGTTATTTAAAAATATTTATTCATTCAACATCTGTGCGAACAAATAAATACAAATTGAATAACCTGGCCATAGTGTTCATTTGACGTTATCAATACTATTACACATAAAATGAATTAATCATTAACTACACAATTATAGAGCCAGATTACAATAATACTATTCATTGGATAAAATTTTGTTTCCAAAACGGATAAATGATGGAATACACAATTTTTACTACTTTTCAACTATTCAGTTTTTCCGAAAACTTTATGATCTTTTACAGATCTATTATTCAATACATTCTATACAACAATTCTACACATGCTTCATGGTATTATAACCAACTTTGGAGACACCGACATGTTCAGACAAAATTTTACCCATTTTCATAGTTTTAACTTCTTTTTACAAAATAGAAAGTACAAATTTTATTGATATTAATAAAAATATAAATGAAGCAAAGTTTTGACCATAAGTTAGGTGTGAAATTATTTTTATTCCTTTCAAAGTCAGGTATTATCTTTGTGGCAGCAATACTTGATTTAATACAAGTGACCTTACAACCTTAATATCGTTGACAAGTTAGTGTTGATTAATGTAATAGAGGATCTAAGTAATTCTTAGGGTATTTAATAATATCATTAATTTTATTTGTTTTACTAAAATAATTCGACTTTAAAACAAAGGGTTGAAAAACGTGTATGAAATTTTAAGACAAATTGATATAAAAGAAATGAAACTTTAAAATTTTAAAAGAATTATATTAATTCTCATTATTCTATTTCATATCGACAATATGATAAAATTGAAAGTTTTAATTACAGCATTGTTCATGAAATGAAGTTTTATGGTGACCATTCATTCACTTTACATTCGTTTCGGTAAAAATTTCAATAAAAATATTATTGAAATTCAAAATTATTGGATTAATTAATTGCAAGCTTTTCATTTGCAAAAATGTTTTTGAAAATGTCTTCGAATGAAAATTTCCTAAAATTTGATATTCAACTAATTAAACCCTTTCTGATAGCACCAATAAAATGATAATATCGTAAACATCAAGCCATTATGTGAAATCGTCCATCAAACAAGTTTGTAACATCATCTTGAAAATGTGAAATATAAGAAAGTATAAGAAAAAATATTCAATAAAATGAAAAATAACAAGTCAATAATAGCCAAATTTTTGTTTTAATTAGATACAACGATAAATCGATAATTGTGATTTTATAAAAAGCTAATTGGTTGATTTAATTAAAACAACATTTAAAATAAAAACAGATTCAATTAATCAAAATGATTTTAAATTTAAATAAATTAACATTAATTAAATGAAAATATTTGTTCAGTAAAATTAGTTTACATAAATCTCGATGTTTACAAAGTACGAGAAAATATAAACATTGTTTCAATTTATAATAATAATAATTATTATAATAACAAATAATATTAATAAATAATAAGCATAATAATTGTTATTTTGATTGGGTGATACAAACTTTTCTGTATTATGCCCAACATTTATTATCAGCATCATTAACCACTCAACCGACACATTATTTTTCAAAAAACTTTTCCAAATTGCCTTTTTTTCAATATTTTGAAAAATTATTTGATTAATATAATGGAAAGATGATATTTATTCAATAATTTCAAGGTTTTATTTTATATATGTTATTGCATTTAAAATATAAAAAATTAAAATGTACAAATGTCACTTGAAATTCGATTAACTTTGTAAGGGGGTCTTAGACAGAACACTTATGGGTTCGAAAAATATAAAAACTCTAATTAATTAAGACAAAGTTTTTATAATAGAAAATCGTCAAAAAGTATCTTAAAATATAACATTGCTATATATATTTCGACCGTTTAACAGTCTTCTTCGGGCTAAGAATCTTATTAATAGCAACTAAATGAAAATAAGAATATTCAAACAAATTAACAACTAATAATTGTAATCATTGTAATAATTGTAATTGTAATTGTAATAATTGTAATATTTTAATAAAATTTTAAAAACACTTTTTTAATCATATAAAAATTATTTTAATTTTTAAAAAACGTACAAAATTATTAACATTCTCATCCAAAAAATGTTTTTTATAAAAATCTAATTAACAACGCCTCGCACGTTACTCGTTCCTAGTAATTACTCACTCTTCGACAAGATCTTAAAATCAGCAATACTTATTTTTTTATTGGTACACTTTTTGAAATGATCACTAATATGGGTCAATCCATCCCGTCGACAATGCTCAAGAACTCGAGTGCAGAGATGACGGGGAGTCTCTCTAATGTATGTTGCATTACACCCATTACATGTAAACTGATACATGAGTTCTGAACACAGAACAGCTGAAGTTGGAGACTTATTAGTGAACATGCTACCAACCTTGCAAGACGTTGAAACAATCTTAAATATAGTCTTATCTACATGTTTAAGGATATTATGCTTGAATTCTCTGAAACCTTCAGAATAAGGTAATACCAACATATTTTTGATCAGTGTGGCAATATTCTCGTTGTCAAACTTTTGTCCTCTTCTACGACTGCTAAAAGTGCCTTGTCATTAAAATTTGATGATCGACTTTTTCCGTCTTTATCTGCGAGGTTTGTATCGCCCGATTTGAACTTCTTGAACCATCTTTCAACTTAACTTTTGCTGAGAGTACCTTCGGCAAACGTTTGCTGAGATCGTGAAATGACTATATTCGAACCTTTCTCAGATTGGTAGAGCATAAGATGGCAAATATTGATTTTCGAATATATATTTTTGAATATAGATTTTCGATACGAATTTATAATAAATCAACCTATTCGACAATGTGAAAACATTTTCAAATTTAAAAATCCCTTCTTAAACTCATTCTCATTCATGGAATTTTACGAAAATCATTTACGTATTGGAAAAATTATTAAAACCTCAGTCAATATATTTGATATATAAAAACTAAACGAAATAAACTTTTTTAAGATAATAAAATTATAATAAATTTATTTTTTAGGATTAACAATTTAGTTTATCTTTATTCTTTCAGATTATAGATAAATGTTTGTTCTACTTTAAAAATTGATCACTATACTGAAAACATGAAGGTAAATAAACAATATATTCTCATAGTTGCATATTTTAAAATAAATAAAATGGCTTTATTTGCAAAAAGTTATCGTAATCAATATATCTGTTGATTCGTGTTAAAATCTATTAATGTGAAATCTTGTTTTTATTAGTAATCTTGTCATTAAAAATTATATTTTATCATTATGTAAAAATTTTCGTGATTTTTAAAGTTCCCGAATCATGAACGTCTGTAGAGGTTTTTCAATCACTCATTTCAACAAGACCCTTGAAGTGAATTAATTCCCGGATAAAAGTTTGTAAATTGTAAAGTTTGTAAGATGATAAAAATTCACAGAGAAAATATCAACAAATCTGTTTATTTAAAATTGACCTAAGACGGTTGTGTAATGGAATATGTTTATAATATGCGGCGTACTTTTTAAATAACTCAAATATTAATAAAATTTAAACATCGATTGATTGTAATTAAATTTATTTTCCCTTTCTCTTATATTAATTGTATGTCAGTCGTATTTCATATTAAAAAAATCTTGTTTATATTAACTAATAATTTTAAGTCATTCACAATAAACACCTTATTATTGAATATTTTTACAATTAAAAATACCTCACCCATCACTTAACCAAATCAATATTTATTTAAAAAAATAATGTCTCTTACTTAACATTTTTTTAAATTAGAATTTGTTATATTATATTACGCTTTTATATTATATTACCTTTTGCACTCAATGAAATTTGTCGAGTGGATCTCAAAAAGTGAAGCAGAAAACTGAACTAGAAAAGATTCGACTTGCATAACGGGTAAATGAATTACAATTCAATATAGCAACAATAAATAAAAAAAATCCTTATAATAATTATTTATCACCAAATGAAATTGAAGTCTTTTAAAAAGATGTCATTATCAAAAAGAAAATGAACATTAACAACAGGAAATTGAAGAAGCTCCCGAAACTCAAACCCTTATCTTAACCAATAATAACGTTGCAAATAGACATGTGACTGTAAATTTTTAATTTCCCAAAACTATTTATGTAACTGTGTGGTTAATTTTTAAATTGCAAAAGTTGGAACACAAACAATAAAGCTATGAAATAGCAAGTGTAATTACACAAACAACTAGATTTCTAATCATTATTAGTATTTAAATCCCTTTAGCTTTTTGTGTAAAAATTATTAATTACAGTCATTTAGGTCACGTCACTAATATAATCAATGGGAAAATTATTGAATTCATAACAAGGATAGTACATAAATCACACCGTAAATCTCTTTCTAATGATTTTAATTTTCTACAATCAAATAAAATGAAACATAAAAATTTCAGTAAATATTTCAAAAATATTTTTTTACTTAAAGGATCAATATCAATTAAATCTGTAAAGTTAGAAAAACAATTATTAATGAGAAGATTTTGATTGTCTGATACAAATTTTTATGTATTATGGCCAACATTTATTATCAACATCATTAACCACTCAACCGACACATTATTTTTCAAAAAAACTTTTCTATCATTGTCTTTAGTTTTCTTTCAATATTTTGGAACATTATTTGGTAACAAAATGCAAAGATTATATTTATTCAATAATTTCAAGGCTTTATTTTCAATAAAATATATATTATTGCATTTGAAATATAATAAATTAAAATGTTGTAAAAACTCACCTAGGGATTGGATTTATTATCGAGGGTGACATAGACGGAATGTTTTTATGGGGTCGAAAAATAAAATAACTCTAATTTATTTTTATCTTTAACAATAAAATAAAATTTAATTTTTAAAATAATATTGATTTTTATATAAAATTTGAGGAATATAAATTATAAAATTAAACAATTTCAAAAAGCTATATTAATATAATAATAATAATAATAATAATAATAATAATAATAATAATAATAATAATAATAAATAATAATAATAATAATAATAATAATAAATAATAATAATAATAATAATAATAATAATAAATAATAATAATAATAATAATAAATAATAATAATAATAATAATAATAAAATAATAATAATAAATAATAATTATAATAATAATAATAATAAATAATAAATATTAATAATAATAATAATAATAATAATAATAATAATAATAATAATAATAATAATAATAATAATAATAATAATAATAATAATAATAATAATAATAATAATAATAATAATAATAATAATAATAATAAATAATAATAATAATAATAATAATAATAATAATAAATAATAATAATAATAATAATAATAATAATAATAATAATAATAATAATAATAATAATAATAATAATAATAATAATAATAATAATAATAATAATAAATGTTGAATATGCTTAAGAATGTTAGTAACACTTGCAAAAATAATTCAACCCTACAAAATGACAAACTAAAACAAAAATACAGGTTGTCACCCACCCAAACTAGAAATTCTAAATAAATGAGTAAGATGTCTTGAACCAATAATGGGAGGCACGCAAATAAGCACATTAAGGTACTAAAAATGATGTTCGAAAATTGTTCTCACATTGTGGACTAACTCAAGAAAAAGAAAGTATAAAAGTAAAGCATGTCAGAAATAAATGGCATCAAGAAGAAAAACAAGAAAAAATGGTTATGGTTAAAAACGAAATCTCTAGAGCATTTGATAGAAAATATTAAATTATTTACTGTAAAATAAATTAAAAACAAATGGCCATTTCAATTATATTGCAGAGTTGAGAACATCAATCTTGAGAAACGTTAATCAAAAATTGATTAATAATAAAAAAAATGTGTAAAAATGATTGCATATATGCACCTTTATGTATGAGCATTAAATCAAAGCAAACGATAAAAACCGAACCTGAGAATTAGAAAATATGGGCAAATTCCAAACAAGCATCAATGCAACCATTTTGGGACATAAACTCAAATCATCACAATTACGTTTATATACCGAAGGAAATTTTATTTTAACAGTAATTTTAAATTATTTTAATTTTTCTAATTTTCTATTTTGAAAATTTAAAAAACCTTTAATAAAGAATGGAACTTTAATCAGAATTATTTTTAAATTCATTTTCAATAATTTATTTATTCATGTCAAAACTGATAAATTAAAATATTGTTTTCAAAAATGAAGTATTTCAATAGAAATAATTAATAAATTAAATTTTTAATTAGCATAAACACTTATATAAATTAAATAATCATTATATTGATTACCTTTGGGCAATATGGACACTTAAATGTCTGTCTACGTCGAGAATTGCCAGCATCACTTTGTCTGTTATAATTAGTTATTAAGGATCCTTTGCCAACTTTAATAAAATTATTTTCAGCATTAAAAATATCTAAATTGTCAAGATCTTTGTTTATTGTTGAAGAACTTGGTGGTAATTCGTTATAATTACTATAGGTCATGTATTCTACTTTTACTGTTTCATTATTCTTTAGACTATTAGAGTCTATTTCCTCATTAACTTTAAATGATGAATTACTTGCATTATCTAGACATCTCGAATGAATATCTTGAGATAAAGGGTACAATTCACCTTCCATTTTTCATGTCTAAAAATATTGTTGATATTTTAATAATAATTTGATTTTATATATATGTTTTTAACTAAAAACAAGTCATTATTTTTAAGATTTACATAGAGACACAACCGAAACTTATAATAAATTGAAATTGCTCGTTCGACCTTTTGAAATGTCGCAATATATTTTAAAAATAAGTTTCAGTATTGAAACAAAATCAGATATTTAAATTTTTGATTTTAAACATATCTTCAGAAATATTGTAAATATTTAATAAAAATTAATTATAATAATATTGAATAAATTTAAGTTTTATGTAAGTTGTTTTTCATTTTGAAGATATATATTTTCAAGTTATAATTTGATTTACTGAAGATGTCATGTTTAGCAAATTGATTTTATTTTATAATAAAATAAAAATTTTTAAAATAACTTTAAAAATTTTGATAAATATATAAAGTAAAGTATTAAAATTATTAACAAAATTATTAAAAACTGGTTGTTTTGAAATCAATAATTTACTTTGCTGCTAAAACATCTTCTAAATTATTTTTTAAATCCGGTTCAAAAGTTAACGACATAATTTTAAGTATTTATTTCATGAAATATTGTATAATTTCCAAACCAATTTTCTGCGTT
>CAUHTR010007400.1:0-70010 GCA_959609185.1 Schmidtea polychroa | reverse complement strand
CATAACTGGAAAATATACTATTATATTTTTCAAAAATGGTAAATGCCGTAAAATGGGTAGTAAGAACCCTATCAAATTGGAAAATTTACAATATAATATCAAAGATATTCAAGTCTTACTATAGCTAGTAATGTTGGAAAATCCATTAATTTGAATAATTTAGCAAGGTTATTAGATTTTACATATAAACCTGAATTATTTCCAGCTTTGAGTTATACAAAATATATATAAACATTTTTGTACTAGGTATTAAAAATTTAGATTTTCATACTATTGTTGAAAGAATTGTTAACTATTTAAAGGATTTGATTGGATCTTTATCAATTTCTAGAAGTATAAGTAACGAGGATTTTGAAATAACAGGAATATGTGTCTCAGAATTAATACATATGAATCATTCTAAGATTAAATGTTATACCGATGACGTTGAAAATTATGATATATAATATATGTGTTACTTTTATAGATGATAGTTGTACTTGTTTTGTGAATCTACAGAAACGAGAAATGATTCATGTATTGCTTGTTGAATTGTAAAAAATATATTGGTGTAAAAAAAATTAAAAATGTATAAAATTATTTTGGTTCTGCGATAATATTAGTTGTGAGTGTTTTACTCAAGCCAGGTCTCAGACTCGTGAATCTCACACGATTTTTAATCACTTAAAGACTAAGATTAAAATTTCGCAGAGTTCTTTGATCGGAGTCTAAAAAGAGTAAAACACTCACTACTTGAAAAAAAATTTTAGAGAATATTTCTTGGGGAAATTCTAAAAATTATAAGGAAATTCTTGGGAAAATTTAATAATTTGTGAATTTTAATGATTTGTAAAATTTATAACTGTGATATAAAATTCGCAAGGAATAAAAATTAATGGAAATGAATTTCGTGTAAATTATGGAATATATATATTATATATATATATATATATATATATATATATATATATATATATATATATATATATATATATATATATATATATATATATATATATATATAAATACAATAAGGAAAATGTTTCAGACAATGTATGTATATCTGTTCTATGCTCGGGATTGGTTAGAGATATCGTCTTGAAACTTTCGTTATTTGGTGGATACATCTTTGATGAGGAACCCTATTGCTTGTGAAGTCAATCGGGCGATAGCTTCAGTTCTTTTAGTGAGCAGAAGTGAGGTAGACAGAATTTTTAGCAATTTTTTCATACATTTTCTAAGATTACTCAATTTATACTCGTACTATTGTGCTGAAATTTTCAAATTTATTGCTTTTTAGTGGATCGGTAAATGGCTTCAGTTTTTTTAGATGAGCTGAAGTTTAATTTTTTATACATTTTCAATCATAGATTTATTATTATTAATGCTATTGAGTTGATGTAACCATGAAATTTAGAGTATTTATTTATGTTTCAGACAATGTATGTATAGCAACTAGGCTCGCGAGGGCTCGTGTGAGCCCTTTGTTAAAATAATCTATGATTTGCGAGCCCCTTGTTCTTCTTGGTAACTATTTTTTTAAAAAGAAAATATAATACCTTGAAATCATTTTCATTACATACATTTGTAAAGCGACGAAGTCATGCCCATCAAGCAATGACGATTAAATTTGGAATATCACTTCGCGCAACTAAATTTTTTGAACTTGAATGTACAATCACTCGAATACTCACGATAAAGCACGAAGCAGCATGACGTGTTCTGGAGGCTTTTCCAACACGGTAGGCACTCCATAGTACACACATAGTACATACACTTATAAAAGTGACACGTGACAAGCGTTAGTGTTTGAATATAAAAATTTAAAACAACAGTAAATTTAGAGGATTAATATTTTAAAATTATTATTTAAAAGTATTTTTAGAATATTTTTTAATAATTCTACAAACATTTTTACAAATAAAAAATGAAAAGACAGGTAAATTTATTAAATTTATTTGGAGAAGAAAAAGAAATAAAAATGATACTATTGTATTTGAGAATGAGATTAAAGATAATACGCACATTAATTCAATTAATGTGATACAAGCTGGAGAAGAAAATGAAAATTATTTACCTGATTGTTGGAGCGCGAAGCAAGCATTGAATTTTGAAATACAATATAAGTGGTTAAAAATTAAAATGGTAAATTTGGATGTCGTGTTTGGTCCGAAAATAAAAACTTGGGTATTGAAGTAGAAAAACATTGCCACGTATCAAAGGAATGGATAGAAATGAATATGAGCCGAATGAAAACACTAGAGACTCAAGAACCGTGTTCTTGCGCAAAAAGTTATCTAAGCATAACGAATCATTTGCTCATAATAAAATCATAAAAATAACCGAAGAATGTACCAAGTCAATATTACCAAATTTAATTGATAAAATAAATGAAAAAGAAAATTTGATAACTTCAAAAATTTTTAATTCTGTCTATAGTCTGGTGAAGAGAAACTGACCAATGTCTCAATAGTCCTTCAGATTAAAAATGGCATTGATCTAGGATTATCGTTGAATTCTAGATTCTCAGGAATTAGAATAGTCGAACACATTTCAAAACAAATAAAATTAGAAATATTCTCTAGGATAAAAGAAAAAAACCGCAAAATTGCAATCATTGTTGTCCAGTCGACAACATTATCGAAACGTCTTTTAGTCGTTTACTTACAAATTGAGCTTACTGAACCATGTATGATTTTTCTCGATCTTGTAGAGTTAGAAAATACAAACGCCGAATGTATTCATTCTACTATAATTAATATTTTATGCATATGGAGCAAGTGTCATGTTAGGACACAAATCAGGTGTTGCTATCAAACTTCTTGAAAAATATCTGAACATTGTGATTTGGCATTGCGTAGCTCATCGTTAAGAAATAGTTTTAGACGATGCGATAAAAAACATTAAAGAAATAAATCATTTTAAAATATTTATAGATAAATTATATACTCTTTATCATCAATCGCCAAAAAACCAACGAGAATTAAATATGGCTGCTAAAGAACTTGGTGTCGAAATTTTAAAGATAGGCCTTGTATTTGGACCAAATGGGCAGAATACAGTTTACGAGCGACTCTTGCTTTATGGAGGAATTACTCAGCTTTATGCCGGCATTTTGCAACGAATAACAAATATAAAGGCTTTTTAAATTTAGAATTTTTAAAAGATCTAGCATTTTTGATCGATATCCTGCAAGAATTATCGTATCTTTTAGAAGCTCTACATAGTCGCAATATAAGCATTGTAAGAGCGATAATGCGAATAATCAATGCAATTAATAATTTACAAAATTCTGCTGATTCTTATAATTCTAAAATTGATTTCATGTTAAAAACAAAAGAATTTGAAGGACCAACAGTTGAATGTAAAATCAAATTTCATAAATTACCCCGAGAAGAATTACTTAATTCACTTGTGATGTCTTTAAAGAATAGATTAATGCAACAAAGCAACTTTAAACTTAAAGATGAAAATTATGAAGACTTGGAGGATGAGCAATTGAAAACATATTTAATGTATGTTATCCTGAAACGTTGAATATGGAAGAAGTTACGTGTCCATGGCCAGAAGGAGAAAAGAGAATAAGAACTTTGGATTTTTTTTTGAAAAATGAAGTGAAAATAAATGATTTTAGAGATTTAGTAGAAAATGCACTGAGTAGTAGGATGTGTCACCTCCAGGACACCCCCCTACCCCCCCCCCCAAAGGTCAAGGTCAAATTTTTTTAAGTTCAAGGTCAAAAAAATTTTTTTTAAAGGACTACATATTAATGAAAATTAATTTTACTCTCTTTATTCATATTTATATAATATTCTAAAATAGATTCTGATACAATCACAAATAATTATGCTAATGCCTGCTTTATCGATTTATAAATTTTATTGATATAATTGTGCATTTTATGCTAATGATGAATAATTTCATTGAACTTAATGACAAATAATGTATTCATTGCTAGGTGAATAAATAATGCAAATTAGCTCTCATTTCAACTTCCGTTCAATTCACAATCAAAATTCGTTAATTAATTTTTATGATATATATTAAAAATTAAAACTTTATTTTATGAAAATTTTTAAGTAATAATTTGGTGATGTAAGTTTTTTTTTTTGAAAATATTTGATATACAATATAAGAAAAATAATTACATTTAAAAGGATCAAGCAATTTCATAAATCAGCTTTGAATCACTTTAATATAAATCTTCATAAGAAATTACTTTATTATTATTATTATTATTAATATTTACATCAACTCAAATTTAACAAGGTTAGTCACACAAATCGAATTCTGAAATCAAACAAATGCATTTAATAAAAATTAAAATCATCGACATACACAACCGCCGCCCGCCCCGAAGGGGCTGGCGCGGTAGTTTGTAAATTTGGTTTAGTTTGAATATTATTATTTGATACATAGTTTTATTATTTACAATATTCAAAGTATTAATAACAAAGGTAAAGCATGTATTGAATAATGGTTCATTAAAAAGGTCTTGAAGAGCTCTATCCAATGGTTATATATTTGAAGATATAATGTTTGTACACAATATAGTAAGTATTATTATTTTTATTAACAAATAAAATACTTTTACACATCAAATTATTAAAAAAAAATAAATAAAAAAAAATAAAACCGATAATTATAAAACGAAAAAGAGACTTTACAATAATTTCTATTTTACAAAAATTCAAACAAGTCCGATCACAGAATTAAATTAATCTTGTAGATGTTGATTGATGACATCCGGATCTGCTCCTGATTGAATATCATTATCATCATCATCAATGACATCAACCCCTAAATAATGACTATATGCAAAACTAGAGTTTTTCTCTACCCAAGCTCTTTTATCATCATGATTAGTTAAAGCAATCTTTGAGTTTTTAAAGGTAAAAAGCTGATGATTTCGGGTTCCTATTCTAGTCTGAGGTACAGGAATAACTGTGTTGTTGTTGTAACAGTCTAAATAGGATTGATGTTTTATATCTGTACCTGGTAATTTTACGCCCTTAGCTCTCATAGTAGATTTATTTCCTAAAAGACTGTAGCACTTTGGTCGCAAGAAAACCCACTCACTATATCCTACACCCTTACTCTCATCCTTAAACTTTACTATAACTGAGTCGAGTCTCCTAGAATATAAAGGATGAGAGGGATCATAATTTGATGTGTCTAACAAGTCATCCGAAATCATCGCTGGCAAAAGAACGTCAAGCTTTACATTTTTGACCTCTAAGAAGAAACTATCGGTATCACCCGCAACTATATTTATATCACAGTTAAACTGACTCCTATATTTTGCTAATTCTATGTACTGTAATTGATACATCCTTTGTTTGGATAAATCCAGCACTGATTGTCCGATGTAGCTTGGTCTATCCAAACATATAGACTCCTTATTGAGATGTACACCAAAAAGATCATCATCAATTTTGATGGTTTTTCTAAATGATGGTTTTGATGAATATGTAATTAATTTTTACGCGGAATTACATAGTCGTAAATTTAATCTCTTCTTAAGGTTTTAAACGGATTTACCGTACAAGCTATTATTATACAATTTGAATAAATCTCTGTACAGTTCACTGCTTGCTTCAGTTCTTAGCTGTGTATTTTTATTTATATAATTTTTAAAAATCGGTGCTTGCTTGAATTTTATAGCCCTATGGATATGTACAACTTTGGCACCATGAGACAAATAAAACTTGAGAAGCCTCCAATGAAGAACATGGTTCTTTTTTGGCCAATGCGTGAGCATCAACTTCTCAACTTTCGAACCAGGCGGGCACATTTTCTCAGGAGCAAGAGGAAAGTCATTTAAAAAATCATGAAAAATTTCTGGAATATCTATATCCACTTCTATGGTATAACCATAGGGAAGGATTTCAATGTCAGCATTCATGCACTCAAGCAATACATCATTCAATCTATCATACACCCAAGTGAAATCAGCAAAAGGAAGATTTTGGCTAAGAGCCCAACCATACAGATTATTTATATCAATATATAATAATTCTGTATTATCAGAAGCAGCAACGTCATGTTTGTTAAGAAATGTTAACCCACCACGTATTCCTCCTTCGTAAAAATTGAACATTTCCATGTCCTGTAAAAGTTCTATAGGCTCAGTTAATGTCATAAGCGCTGAGGCCCATGACATACCCGGAATACCATAAAAGTTTAGAGGTTCTAGACCATTGTATGCAATGGCCTTGGCACGGAATTGTTGGAAATAGTCCGCAAGGAGGAATACATCCAATTTTTTGATAAGTTAACATATAGTCAGCTAATTTAGTACAACGTTGTTGAGTCCAAATAAGTTGAGCCTTAGCATACTCATCTTCAGTAACACCAGACCAAATAGGAGGCAATTCATAAGTGGTTTCAAGTACATCCAAATCAGTCGCATAATCATAAGGAAATATGGCTTTAGCATCTATTATTAGCCTATCAAAAACCGACGAAGTCAAAGGAAGATCAGTTAGAGTTTTTACAGCCTTAGCCAAAGAACAATTAACAAATTGTATGCTGTCGATAAAACGAACAGCTAATTTTTTAATGTGAACAATCATCGAGATAAATTTCTCTGTGCTTGTGGGTATTATATTCAAATTCCAAGAAGGAAAGCCATTGAGACCATATTTTAAAATATGGTGTAAGTCGTAGCCTCGTAAATTATGAAATACAATCGGCAGCTGTTTATAAATTCTGCGAGCCATATTACATTTCCTACAGGCTGCACCGAGATAATTACCAGTAAAATGGTCATGATCTCGAACAGCAAGGGATAAAACCTTCTTGCAAAGATAGCAGTTCCTACAAGATTTGAATTGTCGTTCCTCAGCAAAAGTCATAGGTCCTAACCGTTTTTTCCCTTCAAGCTCATAATAAGGTAGGACAATTGTGACAGCAATTTCCTCTACTTTTTTAAGAAATTGAGGTATACAATCAAGACCATAAAACTCGTAATACGATTTTCTATTGTTAAGATTATTTATTAATAAAAGACCTGCTGAAATAGGTAAATGTATTTGATGATGTTTAACATCTTTAGGTAAAACCGATTCAAAATCGGCATAAATAACAAAGGGTGGGGTGATTCTCTTTGAATGATTTTGAAACTCTAAATATTTATTTTCGGGTAAAGTGTAAAGGGTTGTACCCGTTTGATTTTTACTGCATAGGGCCACATGTTTAGTGAAAGCATTGTCTATTCGAAAACCGTTAAGACAATGTAGGCACCATTTGCATCTTATTTGAATACTACAGTCATTATTACGATGGCAGTTCATTAAACGTGTAATGTTGGTCACTGCGGTGTAATGATAATTATCCTTATTTTCCAAGAGTAATAAATAAATTGGAGTACCGCCAGTAACCGTTGATCTGTGAATTATACTTAAGTGGGGGTGTTTAAAAACATAGTCATTAGGAACATGATCATCATCAACTATCACAGTAGGGGTATAAGCCAGAACATTTATGGCGAGATTTAAGTCTAAATTTTTCTTTTCGAATTTAGGTATATTACACAATTTCATCGGACAATCCGTGACTTCATTGTAATTAAGAATATTTAAAAGATTTTCATATTTTGAAACTCTTTCAGGGTGGCTACCTATTTCATCTTTTTTCAAGAGCGCGAGAATACTATAAAGAAAACACTTATGATCCTTATTTTTAACATTTATAATTGCTCCTTTAGATTTCAAATTTGCAGGTGTACGAATGTAACTATGACCAGATAGGCGGCAAATAGGAGCAAATTTAGTCAGAATGAAATCAATCTCTAAGATATTAATTACTCTCCAGCCACTACCTAAATAGGTAAACTTTTCAATTTTTTCGTTTAACTTATTAACCCCCTCAATTAAAAAGTTATCCGAAAAGATCTCGGCTTTATTTGAAAAGTAGTTGTCACGGATTTCCCCATCTTTTTCAAATCTTATAAGAATAGCGAATTGAATTTTGACGCTACCCATATTATTTATTTCAGATGTTAACTTTTCAGTGATCCTATCCGTTATTATAATTTTAATTAATTGTGAATCGGCAATATCAAATCGAATAGTTCGAATGGCGCCATTTAAATTTGATTCTATTATAGGCTCAATCGCTAAAGATGATCCGCCTATTTGACTTATAGTATTTATAGTATTATCATTATTTATATTTTCATTTATAGTATTTATAGTATTAATATTATCATTTATAATATCATGATTTATAGTATATATAATATTATTACATTCGTCATCACTGAGTAGAATGACTTCATTTTTAATAATTTCGTCGTCACTGATCTCAATGACTTCAGTTTTTATAATTTTATTTTTAATTTTAGACACCCTATGTTCAGCAGGTCTTTTATTAGATTTCTTTTTTGCGTTATTATTTAAAATATTTACAATTTCAATGTTATTCTTATTTATTATTTTAAACAGTTCTTTTTTATTTGTTTTGAAAGAATTTAAGTGCTGAGAATGTTGACTATAAAATTCTTTATACCTTACACTCTGCGAAGTTTTGCATATGGGGCAAATAAAAAAGTTGATGCCATTAAAAGGTTGGCGATAATATTTCTTCATATTTTTGTGGCATATCAAACTATGACCAATTGACGATACACAGTATCGTGGGTATAATCGACCTGATAAATTATAAATATATATCAAATATATTTATAAATTATTGAAAAAATATTAATCATAAAAAGTGTATTCATAATGTAATTTTATTGTAGAGTTTTTGCAATGTTTTTATTCAATATTATTTTCATGTATTTATTGATATTTATGTGGGGCATTTATTTTTCTATTTTAAACATTAATTTATCATGACTCCGATTTCGATAGTTAGTTTGAATATCTGAATAAACAAACAATTTGTTTTTGATATTTTTATATTTAATTATTTTGGGTACTTACTTTATAATTATATATCTGACAGTAATATGACAATTATATATATATATATAATAATAATAATAAATTTGTGCTAATATCGATAAATTTATTTTGGACAAAGTTCGTTATTTTCTCTATTTGATTCTCATCGTTTCGTTTCTAATTTCATGTCAAAAACTTATTATTATTATTATTATTATTATTATTATTATTATTATTATTATTATTATTATTATTATTATTATTATTATTATATATCATTGTCACTTATATTTTTCATATTACTGTCAGATATATAATTATAAAGTAAGTACCCAAAATAATTAAATATAAAAATATCTAATACAAATTTTTTGTTTATTTCGATATTCAAACTAACTATCGAAATGGGATTCATGATAAATTAATGTTTAAAATAGAAAAATAATAATAATAATATTAATAATAAGTTTTTGATAATAAATTAAAAGTGAAACGATGAGAATCAAATAGAGAAAATAACGAACTTTGTCCAAAATAAATTTATCGATATTAGAACAAATTCAATAATATTTACATTAAACTCATCACATGTAAATGGACAAAGTTCCTTATTTTCTCTATTTGATTCTCAACGTTTCACTTTTAATTTATTATCAATAAACTTAGTATTATTAATATTATTATTATTATTATTATTATTATTATTATTTTTATTATTATTATTATTATTATTATTATTATTATTATTATTATTATTATTATTATTATTATTATTATTATTATTATAATTATTATTATTATTATCATTATAAATATAAAATACGGTTTCAATGTATGTATGAGAATATTGATTGTTGAAAATTTAAATTGTTTCAATAAAATGGAGATTATTAAATTAAATTTTGACTTGTTGGATTGAAACTATATAATAACTATATTATTATTATTATTCTTATGATTATTATGATTATTATTATTATTATTATGATTATTATTATTATTATTATTATTATTATTATTATTATTATGATTATTATTATTATTATTATTAGTAATATTATTATTATTATTATTATTATTATTATTATTATTATTATTATTATTATTATTATTATTATTATTATTATTATTATTATTATTATGTATATACTGTATATTTTATATACATACTTATATACATCATATACTGACATTATAGCATTAATATTTATTTATATACATTTAAAGCTTATAAAATAAACTTAAAAATAAACTTTATAAAAAATATACTTAAAGATAAATTAATACTAACAAGTCTCCTCCAAATCTGTTTCCTCCTTAATAGAAACGGGGGCATTAATTTCTCTTTCCTCCTCAATAGAAACGGTGGCATCATTTTCTGTATCAATAATAATTTATTAAGTAATTTAATAAATAAATGAATAAATTTAACTAAAACATCGTCCTCAATAATAATAATTGAAGCATCGTCATCATCTTCAATTGTTATTGGTTCTAAGACAATAATAATATTAATAACTCAAATTTAAAAAAAAATTCACCGAAAATATGTTCCAAATCCAACAGTTCTTCATTTTCAGACACATCATACCAATCTAAATTATCTGAAAATAAATAATTAGAAATATTAATAATAATAATAAATTACCATTGCTGCTCGTTAAGAGAGCACGTAAAATATTACTGGAATTGTTCATTGAATTGTTCATTTTTGGTTTTTGATTTTTCAGAGACAACTTTACGAACTTATATAAATAATAAGTTTATATAAACCTGTAAAATTGGTCATTTTAAACAAATATTTATTCTAATTACTTGCGAATCCGGTCAGTCTTAGAATAAAGTACAATTAAATTTATTATTACTATTACCATTACAATTACTATTAATCATGTACGGATCATGTACCGTGCATGACTGAATTTTTTAATATTCTAATAATATAAAACATTAAAAATAATAAAACAATAATAATAATAATAATAAAACAATAAAAATAATAAAACATAATAATAATTATAAAATAATAAAAACACATTTTTATAAAAAACATTTATTTAATAGACATAAGCCATCCTAAACAATGTTGTCCGCACGTACGAGTTAAAGGGTGTTGATACATTGTTTTATTATATACAATAGGTTTGCCCATTGTTTGTAGTTTCGAAACCAATAAAGCAGGATAATAGAAACCCATAGGATCGAATACATGTATCTTATCTGATTTCATATAGATTGCAATCCAATGCTCTCCGCCGAGATGAGATGAATGGGTATTGACGATTATAGCTTGATTATTTTTCAAAAATGGTATTTTATCGAGAGGAAAAACTCCTAAAAATTCATTTCCTAATATTTGTTTTCCAATTCGATTAACCTGAACAGAACTATTTTAATAAATTAAACAGTATAAAAAACAACTCACTCCATGACAACTTTCTGTATTTCTGTATACATTTATACCAGAACGGTTCTATTTGCAGTAATTTGAACTTCATTTTCAAATACTCCATATATTATAACATGAACAGGTTCTGTAATAGCTTTTGCAAACTTTATATCTAATCGTAAATTTCCATTTTGAGGTAATTGACTCTGATTCAAATCAAAATCTGGGGCCAAAACAAATATAAAGAATGGATATTTGGTTTTGAATTCTTCAAGAGTTATGCCGCAATTCAAATTTTTATCTAAATATCCCATATTTCTAACAATACTCTGCATATATGTAGCACAGTAATTGTCACTATCGAAATCTTGAGTATATGTTTCTCGATAATCAGTATTTTTCGACAAAGTTAGAGATGTAACACCAAAGGTTTTGAAAATTGAGCTGGAGGCACTATATGAACCATTATATTGTGCTTCGCCTTGAAATGTTACCAGAATAAAGTTTGGCATTCTTCTATCTCCAAATATTTGTTCCTTATAGAAGGAAGAAGAACCTTTGGCTATTGCAAATGAAACAATTTCTTTTGTTTTCAGAGGATAGATTGCATGCTTAGAATTAAGACCCAACTGATGACCTGCTAATACCGACGGATCAACTCGAACTCTTCTTACTAGTAATTTTGCATCAACTAATTGACATATTGGTTGACCAGCACCACTAGTTAATGATAAAGAAGAATCGGCTCTTTTCAGTCTAATGTGTACATTGACTCCTGGAAGTAAATATTTTGGTTGACCCATAAAATCGAGTTATAATGATGAACACATGGTGAAAATCTTTGAGCCTTTAATCCATTTTTCCGTTCGTCATCACTTGCTGCATAACCCATAGGAGTAAGACATGTATTTTTGGTGTCGGTATTATAATTTAAAATAGTTTCTATTATCGCCTTGTGGATATATGTATTGTTGCCACCTTCAATCTTGATATTATTAAATCCAAGAATAGCATCTTTAAAAAGTGTATGAAACAAAAAATTATTAGGCATTGTAGCATCAGCATCACCCAAAGCCTTTTTGTATTTATCTATAACCTTGATTTGAACAGCCAATAAAGTATCATTCAAATCTAACTATTCTGTTTGAGAACCATTGATGTAAAATTCTACATCATTTCTACTATCAGTAATTGAATTCATAGGAAAAACTTCCTCAAATGCCCCAAATTCTATTACAGCCTGGGGCGATGGTCTATCAAATATACATAATTCAGATTTACCACAAATCATTTTGCAAATATAGTTCCATGTCCTTTCATTCGTTTGTTTATACGTGATATTCCATGTCTTTTACGTTTTGGAGCTGGAGCTGGAGGCGTATCTTTTTGAAACATACCTGCAACCCCTGGTAAAACTTTCCCTAATTCAGCTAAAGCATTTGTTTTTAGAGATGGTAATATTTTCTGTTCATTCATAATAACATCTTTTGCAGTTTTCATACCAAAACTACCAATACGTTTAAGAATAGGCAGGGTAAATCTAGAAATTGTTCTCAACCATCCCGATCCGTACTGTTTACCAATAAAATATGGTAATTCACCGCCAGATTGGCTATCACTATACATACTAATAATATCAGAATTAGCCATCTACTTTACGATAATGTAATGTCAAATGAGTTTTTGAACCTTTTGGAAAGTTTATAAGTTTTCCACTATCATCACGAATATTTATTTCTATATTGTTTATACATGAACTTGCTATTGGTAAATACATGGGATTATTGATATTTATATTGACAACTTCATCATGTTCATATTTTCCAATCCATACCGATTTCAAAAGAGGAACACTGGAATCACCAACAATTATGGGTTCGATAATGTTAGTATATATGAACATTTGTTGATGATGTTCTAGTATTCTTGGTTTGCGTATACCAGTCGATTTTTCTCTATATTTTTGCCTATCTAATCCAAGTGAATTTGCCAAATTTTTATCAAATGTAACTTCGCAAATATCCTCATTCAAACTGAAGGTAAACATCAAATCTTTCACAATTTCCAAACTTTTAAATATTTGTGAACAATTGAACTTTAAATATTTAAGTAATACATCAAGTTTATCAGAATATAATTCATCAGCAAAGATGAATAATTGTTCAACTTCATCATTATACGACACAGATATTTTGATTTCTTCTTTCACTATACTGTTTGCTTCAAATAGATTAAAACGTAATAAATACTCGGTCTCCATAACAATATTTTTCAACTTATTGCAACCCATTCGTATGGCATCTTCAATAGTTTCGAATGTTATTGTAAATGGTTTAAAATCACAACTGATATTGAATCCATCCTTGTAAAATATATAGCAATGCGAATCTAATATTTGGTTCGGAATATGATGTTTTATCATAATTACTAATAATAAAGATACCGCTACATGTTTTCACAATATTCCTTTTGAAATCAATCTTACATTGACTATAAAATGGGAATGTGTTGTACACGAATGTAAAATCTTGCAGTGCAACTTTCCAGCCACCATTTAAAGAAATCGGATTCTGGAGATTGACCATAAATTTACTGGCTTGATTGTCTGGATGAATTAATGGGCAACTATTGTTCGGTAAAATAGTATAAAAATTCACTTTACTAGGTCCTTTGCTGATATCCATGACGGGTTTTGATAACCATGCCATTTGACATAGTATTGTTTATCCTTGCCGACCTTTTTAGTTTTCAATATTTTTTGAATTCTAAATACTTTTGGAGGAGGATTGACTTGTAATTCCTGCTCATAAAATTTCCCTTGTACAATATTATTATCACTGTCTTTGATGACATACATTACAGGATTCTGTTTAGTATTTATTTTTGAAATTACAAAGACTTTATCACTCCAATTTGTATCAAAATTTTTAATAAATGGTGATGCACTAATTTTACTAATTCTAACATGATCACCGACTTTATATTTATGTTTTGCGATTTTTACAGATTTCTTAGAATGGAATGTTTTTGATGTAATATCAAACGGTCTTAATCCATTCAGTCCTCGATGTGATGAATGATTATAACTTGTTATTATTTTCGGTAAAGCATTTACCCATTTTTTATTACCTTGATGCACGAACAATTTCTTTAATCTATCTCTCAATGTTCGATTAAATCTTTCAACATGGACAGCTTTGTATTGAGAATGTACCGAGTAGTGATTTATTTTCAGTTTATCGAGGACTTGCTTAACTTTGCTATTGTAGAATTCTTTACCTAAAATAATAATAATAATAATAATAATAATAATTATAATAATAATAATAATAATAATAATAATAATAATAATAATAATAATAATAATAATAATAATAATAATAATAATAATAATAATAATAATACCCAAATCTGTTTGCAAGTTATTAGGATGTCCATCTTTAAATAAAAAATTAATTGCCTTGGACATTTCATCTGCAGATTTTGCCTTGACTGGTATTGCTCGTGCAAACCTGCTGTATACATTAATACATGTTAAAATATATTTATTCCCATTGTTAATTTTCGAATACGGTATCATCTCCATCAAATCCATTTGCCATAAATCGTCAATACCAAATGTTTTATAGGCTCTTGTTGGAAATCTTTTCCGCATTGGTTTGTTCAAACTGTACGCAAGCTGATCTGATAACCACTTCTGGGTTTCTTTTTTCGAATTGGGAACTCTTTTCTTTAATTTTGCCACTCCACCGAAACCGGCTTCGTCTTCTGGGTTCGTCCAAATCTTCTCCATTACAGCAAGAAGATTTAAAATTTAAATTTAAATTAGGTAATGAAGGATTAGCACCCATTGTTTATGATTGATTTCCTACAACTCCACCTAATAATGATAATGCCAGAGGTATCAATGCACCAATAAATCCACCTTGTTGTTTATATATAATTTTCCTCATTTGCTTACGATTTTTATTATTTACTAATGATAACAAAGGTTTCCTATGTTTGCTCAATAAATGCTTTTTTGATTTACTGATTTTAATTTTGCCTTTGACTACTTTAAGTATAATATTGAGTAAATCATCGACAACAACATTTGGGAATGATTGCAATATATTCATTCTTTTCATACTCGGGGCCTTTAACAATGCATTAAAAAATGGGAAACTGCGATGATTTTTAATTACTTTTTTACCGGCTTTACGGGTTTTACGGGTTTCACGTTTAGGTTTAGGATTTTTCGAAATAAGATTCATTGCAGAGAAATTTTCAGTTACAAGTTTTTTAGATGGCGTATAACTAGTTGTTGGTGGAACTTTTGGAACTTTAATACTCTTTTTAATACTTTTTCTTAATTTCCTAATATTTTTCATCCTTGCTTTTAGAAACATTATTATTCATAGAGGTTTTCAACTTTGTTTATAAACCATGGCACCTTTTGGGTTGAAAATATCTGTTTTACTCGTAAATCATCGGGACATTGTTGTGTGAAATCAAGAAATATATATCCATGAGGTATTTTTGTAGCATCTTGAAATGCACTGATAAGAAAATTACGATTGTTAGGGTATGCTTGACGTGCAAGAAAATCAATCACTGTTGCATCTCTAGGATTCTTGAAAATAACTAAATATTGTACATTTAAATTACGTGTTCGATGTGCACCACCTTGATGAAATAGATTTTGAGTTATAAAAATAACAGTTACACCAACGTGTCTACTGATTTTGGTAAATAAATTATTGAAATTCTTTTCTTTATTAGCTTCTTGATACAAGTCATCAATAATTATGACATCCCCCTTCTTTAGTCTACTGGACCAATTTTTATCAAATCCCTCTACTATTTTCATATTTTTCAATTTACAGAAACTTGATTGAGTCAATCCGTGTTCTTGATCAGCACCTCGATGCCAATAAATTTTGTTAAATTTTGATTTAAATAAATGTGATTTTAGTAATTTGCAAACAAACAAAGTTTTGCCGCTACCACTTGGTCCGACTATTTGATATACAGCATCATTTCTTAGTTCCATTTTTAATATTTATTTAAAAATTAATTTTGTTTACAGTCATACCCCGGATAACGTTGCCCCGAATAAAGTTGTTTCGCTGTAACGTCGGTCCACCATTATAGTCATACCCCACTGTAACGTTGCGTGGCTTCGCTGTAACGTTTTTTTTAATAAAACCGTTTTTTCAAAATCTAAGCAAGCGGTGTTATTTTAAAATCTTTTTTTGTACATAATTTTCATTTGATTCACATAGCTATGAATTTTTTGTTATTGTTAGTGCATAAATAATTTAGCTAGTTGTGTCCTGTTGTTTATGTTTCATAATAAAGTAGTACATATTATTGTGCCACTACAAACTACATACATATATATTTATCATGCCTAACACTAATGTCGCTACTGCTAAGAAATTGAAAAGAAATCATTTAATTTTAAAGGTCAAACTAGATGTTATCAAACGGCTGAAACTGGTGAACGAGCAGTGGATATAGCAAAACATCTTGGTATTCCACCAACATCTGTAAGAACTATTATTAAAGATAAGGACAAATATAAAAAAATATGTCGAAGATGCAGTACCAATTGAATCTAAAGCGATAAAATCTAGAAGCACTATTATGGTCAAAATGGAGAAACTTTTGTTGATATGCATAGAAGATCAGACTCAGCGTAGCATGCCTTTAAGTCAAATGTTAATTCAAGAAAAAGCTCTACATCTTTATGATGATTTAAAAAAACAATGGGTGACGCTTCCCAAGGAGAAACGTTCACTTCAAGCCGTGGTTGGTTTGATAGATTTAAAAAAAGATCTGGCATTCATAATGTTAAATTGTTAGGGGAAGCAGCTAGTGCTGACAAGGAAGCTGCTTTGGATTATCCGAAAATATTTAAAGAAATAGTCGAAACAGGTGGTTATAGCCCCCAACAAGTATTTAATGTTGACGAAACTGGATTATTCTGGAAGAAAATGCCAACTAGGTCATTTATTGCGCAATCTGAGAAGGGAATATCTGGACACAAGCCTGCAAAAGATAGGCTTACCTTACTGCTTGGAGGTAATGCTACAGGGGACTTTAAGCTTAAACCAATGCTTGTGTATCATTCACTCAACCCTAGGGCTCTGAAGGGGTGTATTAAGAATAAATTACCAGTATTTTGGAAAGCAAATAAAAAGGCTTGGGTCACCAAATCCATTTTTCAAGAATGGTTTATTGAATATTTTTGTCCAGCAGTTAAAGCTTTTTGTAACAATAATAATTTAGCAAATAAAATATTACTGGTCCTAGATATTGCTCCTGGCCATCCAAAGGATTTAGAAGAACTCTCTGAAGGTCTGGTTAAAGTTGTATTTTTGCCCCCGAATACAACATCCATATTACAGCCTATGGATCAATGTGCAATTGCTAATTTCAAACATTATTATCACAAATTTTCATTTTCTCAAGCTCTAACTGTCACAGATGACGAGACTGGCGTGAATCTTAAGCAGTTTTGGAAAGATTTTAATATTTTAAAAGCAATCAATATAATTGAGCAGGCCTGGAATGCAGTTTCGAAAAATTGCATGCATGGTTCTTGGAAAAATTTATGGCCAGAATGCTCTGATGATTTTAGAAGCTTTGAAGAAACTAATGCTAATATTCAAGAAGAAATTGTGTCACTAGGAAGACGTCTGGGTTTTAACGAGTTGGAGCAAAATGATATTGTGGAGCTAATTGAATCTCACAATACTGAATTAACAAATGAAGAACTAATTGAGTTGGACAATAATAATATGGAGGATAGAGAAGATGATGATACAGATGGAGCTGAAGCTAAAATTTTTAAAATTGGTGAGCTTAAGGATGCATTAACATATTTAGAGAAAGCTAAAGATATATTTGAAAGGGGTGATTCAATATTAGAACGATGCTCTAAAGTAAACAGAGAAATTGATAGTGCTGTAAGGTGTTATAGAGAATTGTACAATGAAAAAAAGAAGGCTTCAGTACAGGTTACATTGCATCAGTATTTCACTGCAGCGCCAAGTACCAGTGCATCGACAACAACCCGTAGATCATCTCAAATAACTATTTCTAGTTATTCATCCGAATCGTCTGATGAGAGCATGTAATCATAATAAATTTGTTTTTTATGCTTTTAATTTAATGAATTTAATAATTTTTTATATTATATTTGAATGTTTTTCAATATATATTTTGTATTTACATAATTTAAAAGTTTTATATTTTGAATTTAATATTTTTGTTTAGCCTTTAAATGTACATAATATTATGTAATTAATTATTTTATTATATATTACATATTCTAATAAAGAATTAAATCTAATTTTCATAATATCAAAATTATCTTAATCTTTTAAATCTATTTAATTGTGAATTTTTTTCTTAATTATAATTGCTTCGTATAACGTTGTTTCGGTTAACATCGTGTTTTTCTGGAACCATTTAACAACGTTAACCGGGGTAAGACTGTATATCGTAAAGAATAAATTGATTTAATTACTCTATAATATAACATATATATACTTGATTTTTATAAATATTCAGTAGAAATGTTGACAAATATTAATTATAGAGGTCGTGTGTCTTTGGAAACTGTTGGTATGATGAATTTCCCCAAGTGTAAACCACAACAATATGTTGACAAAACTGGAAAATATACTATTATATTTTTTAAAAATGGTAAATGTCGTATAATGGGTTGTAAGAAGCCTATCGAATTCGAGAATTTGCAATATAATATCAAAGATATTCAAGTTCAAAGTCTTACTATAGCTACCAAGGTTGAACAATCTATTAATTTGAATAATTTAGCAAAGTTATTAGATGGAGATTGTATATATGAGCCTGAATTATTTCCCGCTCTGCGTTATACAAAATATAATCCACTATGTGTATATATATTTTCGAGTGGTAAAATAGTTGTACTAGGTATTAAAAATTTAGATTTTCATACTATTGTTGAAGGAATTATAAACGATGTAAAGGATTTGATTGGATCTTTAACAATTTCTTCAAATATAAGTAACGAGGATTTGCTTGAATATTTATTCAACAATGATTGAACATGAAGGTAACTGTTTTTATTTTAAATTTACTGATTTTTGTTTAGAAACTATACTAAAAATTTTGATTGATAAAATTGAAGATTTTTATCCGAATTTGAACAATTCCTTAATGTATTGTGCTCCAGAAGTTGTGTTTTACAAAATTTATGAAATAACTGGAATAAATGTAATAGATTTAATTCATATGGATCATGCTACGATTACATGTTATACCGATGATGTTGAAAATTGTGATTTTTGTAAAAATACTATGCAGAATACTTGTGGGGATGATAGTTGTACATGTTTTGTAAATCTACAGAAACGAGAAATAATTCATGCATTACTTGTGGAATTGCGAAAAAATGTATTGTTGTAATAAAATATAATTATATTTGTTTTGTGATAACCTTAATTAACCTATAATATTTCTTTGTGTACAATAAATCATTTCAGACTTTGTTATTTAACATAAAATGAACTAGTTGATCACGTTTTGATCATGCCTGTCACTTGAAACTTGTTTACAATGAAATTAGTATAAAATATCTGGTTCAAATTATTAAATATTATAACTACAAATGGATAATCAAATTACAGGTTTGTTGTCGTTTACACATATTTCATTTATTAGTTTTTTAATCTAGGAGTTTTGAAGAGAAAAAATGCAGATGCCGCTCAGGAATTCGGAAAAAGGAAATTTAAAGAAGCGACATTATCCACGGAAACCTTGGTCAATGTTCGAGTGGATACAAAAAAGCCAGTCGAATTCATGCAATACAAACTAAATTATTTGTATTGTCCAATTTCCTATACATTTAAGGTAAGTTTCTATAAATTATTTTGGATTTTATTATTATTATTTATTGTTAGGAACCAGTAACTCTGGGAAAATGTTTCTACAATGTGAGACTTTCCAAAATCAAGTTTCACGACAAGATGCTATTGGGACAATTATTTCAGAGGATCAATGAAAATATTGAATTTGATGATGAATATATGTTCATTAGAAACGATTTGGATATGATTCCCAATGGTGGTAAGATGAGCAAAATAACCTGCATGGTTACCATATTAATTCAAGGGTATAATGTAAGCAGAGACCGAATCAAACCAATTTGGAAAATTATAAAAGCTGAAGATAAGTTTGAAGAGGAACATTGTTCATGTTAAATTTATTTATTGTAAATAATAAAACTATGTATCAAATAATAATATTCAAACTAAACCAAATTTACAAACTAACGCGCCAGCCACTTCGGGCGGGCTGGCGGGCGAGCAGGCGGCGGTTGTGTATGTCGATGATTTTAATTTTTATTAAATGCATTTGTTTGATTTCAGAATTCGATTTGTGTGACTAACCTTGTTAAATTTGAGTTGATGTAAATATTAATAATAATAATAATAATAATAAAGTAATTTCTTATGAAGATTTATATTAAAGTGATTCAAAGCTGATTTATGAAATTGCTTGAACCTTTTAAATGTAATTATTTTTCTTATATTTTATATCAAATATTTTCAAAAAAAAAACTTACATCACCAAATTATTACTTAAAAATTTTCATAAAATAAAGTTTTAATTTTTAATATATATCATAAAAATTAATTAACGAATTTTGATTGTGAATTGAACGGAAGTTGAAATGAGAGCTAATTTGCATTATTTATTCACCTAGCAATGAATACATGATTTGTCATTAGGTTCAATGAAATTATTCATCATTAGCATAAAATGCACAATTATATCAATAAAATTTATAAATCGATAAAGCAGGCATTAGCATAATTATTTGTGATTGTATCAGAATCTATTTTAGAATATTATATAAATATGAATAAAGAGAGTAAAATTAATTTTCATTAATATGTAGTCATTAAAAAAAAATTGACCTTGACCTTTAAAAAAATTTTTTTTGACCTTGACCTTTGGGGGGTAGGGGTTGTCCTGGATGTGACATGTCCTGGAGGTGACACATCCTACTACTGCACTGACTGGAAAATTCCAAATCAAAATTCCTAATACCGTGAAAAAAGCCAAGGTCATTATGGAAACAATCGCAGTTAGTAGCGCTGAAGCTGAACGAGCTTTTAGTTCGATGATTAATATCATTACAACGAAAAGATCTTCTCTAACTGTTGAACACGTTTCGGATTTTATGACAATCTGCTTAAATTTAATCAGACTCATACGTTAAATCTTTTTTCAAAAATCATCACTCGGCTCTGAATAAACTTAAAAGATCACAAGACGTGAAGTAGGAAGGAAATACAGTATGGCAGCTTCTAGAATAAGTTGTAAATATTTTCATGCAGTAGTATATTTAGCGAATTTTTACAAATGGCATATTTTTCTTTCTTTTATTCTATTGCACTGTTTGTTCTATTGCTTATTAATACAATATTGTTGTTTTTTTTGTGTAAAATAAACCATTTAATTAACATTATTTTGTTTTTTTATGTCAGGCGCAGTGACACATTACTAGGTTAATCATACTATTCTCGAGAGAAAAAAAGAGCAAGCCTTTGTTAAAATATAGCCCACCTCTGATTGCAACGTAATGTAAAATAAATACTTTGTACATTATAATTATTTTTTTATATATCAATATAGTTTTGATTATCATAATTAATATAAAAACAAAATACAAATAAAAAATAATGCACCTAAAATAGCTGGAAGTGGAAAAAATACAGCAGAGTCAAAAGAACAACCGAAAAACCCGAACAACGTACAGTGGGTTTGGAGTCTATAAAATCGCTATTAAAGAAATTTAATTTATTGAAATTTCTTTCAATATTCACTATTTGTCAGATTCTGACGAAACTTTTGGAAGTTGTTGTTTCGGTGCCGGTGATATTAGGTTTCTGTATCTCACGTATAAAAATTTCTTGAGGGCCATTGCAATGCATGCCGGGATTTCGCTAGTATTCTATATATTTCTTGGAATATTATTTTGAAAATAATTTATGTAAAATAATTTGTGGAAATACTCACAGAGAAATTAGTTGAGAAAATATTTATGGAAATAATTTGAATAAAAATTCATAGGAAATACCGACTTGGAACTTGTGTTGAAAAATTCTTGGAAATAAAAACTATGAGTAATAATAAATAATAAATATTTTGAAAATCTATTAAAAATGTATAACCTAATTTAAAGCCTCAGTCATAGTTTGAGAAAATGTAATTCTAGCATTATACAAATCTAAATAAGTCATATTAGTTCCATATTTTTTATTAATTTCATTCTAATTTTCTAAAAATTTCACAAGAAAATGACCAAATGTAATTGTGGTGTCACCATCTAATAAAATGATCAAACTTATGTAATGAAACTTTTAATGATTCTTGACTATAAATTTTGTGTTTTGTGAATCTTAAATTATGAATTATATCTACACGTTTTCATTTTCAATATTCATCTTAGCCTTTTTATGGGATTGAAAATCGCGCGGGGTTCTCCGGTCTCTGGGCTTGAGGAGTACTAATATAACCTCACAATAAATCAGATTTGGGTAATTAACATTAAATGGAATAATTGACATGTGATTGTTAGGTTATTTGAAACCGTATTTACAATGAAAATTGTATGAATACTGATTACAGCTACAAATGTATCATCAATTTACAGTTTTGTTCTTTGAATATTCCATTTTATAATTTTTAATTTATGAATATTGAAAAGAAGTTATGCTGGTGACGCTCAAGAATTTGGAAGACGAAAATTTTAAGAAGCGACCTTTATCTTCACTTTTATTCACCCTTCGAGTAGATACGAAAATCCTGTAGAATTTTTACAATATAAACTAAATTATTTTTATTTTCCAATTACCAATTATATATTAAGGTAAATTTGTATAAATTAAATTGAATTTGTTTATTTATTTTGTTGTTTGAAACCGATAACTCTGGAAAAATGTTTTTATAATGTGAGATTTTCAAAAATCAAGTTTGATGATAATGCTGGGGTGGCAACTAGGTCAACACACATTTCATATATACCAGGGGATGAAGGTCAATTACTCTAAACCAAATAACGATTTTCCGACAGCTAGTCAGACCCCCCATGATTGTTCTCATGTCATGACACCCATGATCTGCATCATGTTGGTAATGTGTCATGTCGGCGAAATATAGTGAAGCAAATAACGCCCTGCCTTAGGACTACTTCTTCACTATATTGCGGCTTATTCCTTTCCTTCGCGAAGCCAAATAGAAACTCATTTTCTTTTAGTTTCTTCAGGTAAACCTTCTCCTAGTGAGCTCTAATTGACAGAGGAAATGCGCAAACTGTGGAAACGGTTGAGCCAAAAAAAATCGGATGGAAGCCACTTGACTCGCCCCAGACAAGGCCCATGCCTTGCAGCAACGGATTTTTAGATCAGATAAGGCTCTCGATGAGGTTGTTTCAGAAAGTCGAACTCAACATATAGTAATACGGCACTAACACGAGCTGTTGTTGAAGATGTACACCGATAAAGAATTAGAGGTTCGAGTACCCCAATGCACGGCCTTTTTTTTTAATTATTTATTTTTTTTAATTATTTTAATTTTTTAATTTAATATTTTTAAATTTGAGTAGATGAAAACATATTTATTATTTCCAATTAAAATATTTTGAAAAAATTTATCATTGTTTGTTAAAATTTTAAAAAATATTTATAATTTAAAAATGAAAAAACAGAAAAAATTTCACTAGTTAACATCTCGTTCTATATGCAATTGAATTCTGGAAAATAAAAACTCAGGGAGCTCATTTGAATTTTAATCAAAAATCCAATTATATTAGAATTTTCATAGATGTAAAAACCGTTTTTTATTCTTTTTTCGTTTTCTATTATTATACTTTTTTTTTAATTATTTTTTTGTCAACTACGTATTTTCTAGAATTCAACTAACGAACGTGTTATTTTGTAAGTTTCTGTTTATAAGTAAAAAAACTCTTGCATACTGAAGCGGCCTACAAGAAATAAGATTTATAAAAAAATTGTGTTCGATCTGTATTCATCAGTTTTAAAAAGACGTTATTTCGAAATGCAACCATTTTTGTTAAAATTTTATTTTTGTAGAAATTTCGATTATATTCCAATAAATAAATTATAATTAAAAAAATATATTTCTTTATGCCAAAAGAAAGGAGTACGGAATGGAGTCATGTTACTGTGATAAACGAGAGAGAAAAAATCTGAATTAGCCAAATTAAAATGCATTTACTGTGACAAAGCTCATTCTGGTGGAATTATCCGTATAAGAGGTCATCTTGCAGGAGAAGATATCAATATAAAATCATGTGAAAAATATGATTAAAGAAGATAATATTGAAAGGGCGAACCAAGATGCAATGAAAAGAAAACGAGAAGCGTTGGAAAAAGCAACTAAATGTGATGCAAGATCAGGCACACACACTTTAAGTTCAAAACAAATGTGTTTGACTGACATGATGAAGAGTGGGTCAAAACAGCTGGCCAATTCCGCAATGGCGCGTCTATTTTTTGGAAATGGTATTCCATTTGTCGTTGCAGAAAGCAAGTATTTCAAATAGGCTATTGAAGCTGTTTCCAAGTGTGGGCCAAGTTACACCGCTCCAAATCGGACAATAATATTAGAGAAGTTGCTAGTCGTGGAGGTTTCACGAGTTGAACAAAAACTTTCTGACTACAAATTACACATGTCCTCTCTTGGCGGAACCTTGGTCAGTGATGGTTGGACTAACATACAAAATTGACCTATGGTCAATTGTCTTATTGTAATAGGTGATGTTAAGATGTTTCTTGATGAAATAGATACATTGTGGCAGACTAAGGATAGCAATTTAATTGCAAGAGAACTAACAAGAAATATTGAGGCTGTTGGGGTTCAAAATGTTGTCCAAGTTGTTACGGATAGCGCACCCAATTGCGTCTCAGCAAGGAAAAAGATCAGTGAAGCTTTTCCATCAGTAGTATGTTCACCCTGTGCAGCTCATTGTCTTGACCTGGTACTTGAGGATGTTGGAAAGTTACCATGGGTTACCAGTATTATTGCAGATGGAAATTCTGTAGTTAAGTTCATAACAGCACATCAAGCATCGTTGGCATTCTTTCAGGCACATTCCACTCTGAAACCTGGTGAAACACGCTTTGTAGGTTATTTTATAATGATACAACGTTCGTATGAAACGAAAGATGCTTTGTAAGAAACTGTCATGGATCGCGATTACAAGAAGTGGGTGTCGGAACTAAAGTATGCTGAAAGGGGAAAGTCTGACGGAAATCATACTTAACAACCAATTTAGGGATCTTCTGTTGCAATTGACTTCGATTTGTGCACCATTTGTGTCTCTATTGCGTTTAGTTGATGGATCCCTACCGTGTGTAGTAAAGGTATACTGGAAAATGTTCCAAGCCGATCAGGATATTAATAGTTCTACTTTAGATGATGGAAAGAAAACGCAAGTCAGAATGCTTGTCGCAGCTCTCTGGAAAATGCTACACACAGATCTTCATCCGGCAGTTTTTGTACTAGACCCTGAATATAGAGCTTTCATACAACATGAAAATGAAGAAGTTATCTCAGGGTTTCACGCAATGATTGAGAGAGTTCATAATTGTGACGTTTAACGGGTAAAAATATTACGATTGCATTATCAAACTCACAAGGGACCGTGTTTAGTTGAGAAGCAGTGCTTTCAGCAGCCGTGGAAACGAGACTCATTGCCACTTGCTATTATACATTTCCAACATCGATACGACAGGTGGTACACTAAATATTAAGTAGAATAGTGAAAAGGGAAAGCGACGGAACTCAGAGTGTACAGAAAGAGTTTCCCACACCATATACTCAGCATTGTTAAAATACATGCTGAAAATTGCTAAAATAGCAATCTTTATCGACATTTATGAATGAATTTATTTGAAATATTAAATTTAGCGGAATGTCAAATCAAACCTAACGTTTAAATTTATGTGAATCATTAAACTGCTTTGTACATTTTTCGATGTGTCGATTCAAATTCTGGATTTTATTTTAATATTAAATTTACTATCAATTAGTTGAAAATATATATGATTGTTTCCCTTGTAGAGGCTCGTAGATTACAATGTAATCGGTATTTCAGAGTGTAACCCATATTATGTTAACGTAGCTTAGGTTGCTACTCGTAATAAAGTAATAAAATAAAGCATTCGTCATTGTTAACTTGATTTTTATTTACTAACTTTAGAATGAAACCATACACGTGTGTAATAGATTGTTGTATTTTAATCACTGTAATAGATTGTTGTATTTTAATCACCATTGTTGTTTTCGACAATTTCACAATTAGGTTTGGTTTTCTTTTTAGTCATTGTCGTCCCCGTAGCGTCGGGAAAGGATATTTAAAAAAACTATATAGCTATAGTAATATTGAAAAAATAAAAATCGATGCAAAAAATAAATTAAAAAAGAAATTTGGAGAAATAATAATCTTGGATATAAAAAGAAAAATCTGTGGAAACTAAAGAAATTGAATTTAAGAATCGTCAACTATATAATATCAAAACTTCACAGCAACGTGCAAATGGATAGTTAGGTTTTGGTTATGTAAAACAGCGTTTCTCAACATTTACATATATACTCGGAGAAGAAACTTTAGATGAGGACCAACTGATCGAATTAATTGATGAATCCACCTCAAATGCATTGGTAAACGAAAATAAGGAAAACGAATGGGTGCCAAATCTCGATTTACAAGATGTGATAAAAGGACTAAATTTGGCTAAAGAATTAGAACTTCATTTCATTCAAACTGATCGTTCAACGGTGCCAGCGCAAAGTTTAAAAGAGAGTTAAGAAATTGCTTAGCTCCCTATAGAGGGGTTTTAGTGGAGTTAGAAAAAAAGCTACAATCGAAAACCAATGTGAAGATGAACTAAGCGATGAAGACACTTTGCCCATTAAAAGAAGACGAGTTAAGCGACTCACATCTGACAGTGAGGATGAGTGTTGAAAGATTACATAATTTTACAGAAGTCTTCATTGTTTTTATTGAAAAAAAGTCTTTTAGTTTAGTTCTTGTTTCATTTTTTTATCAATCCTTATATGAACTCTTCAATTCAATTCAATAAAAATAATTTATCTTGTCTTTTGTATTTATTTGTCTCCATATAACGCGGTAAGAATGATGTGATTTGTACTAATTCCGAGTTTCTAATAGCGCGGTTTCTATACAACGCGGTAGACGGTTTCCATAGCCTGGTTTGTACGGTAAAATCCGAGTTTCTTATAGCGCGGTACGCACTCACCACGTTATAGGAGGGTTGACTGTATTCATGATTTATCAAATAAGAAGTTTAAATAAATAATTAAGTTAATTAATTAATCATCATTATTAATTTATTAAATTTTTTATGACTCATACTTTTCAAAATTTTGCTAAGTTAGAACAAAGACATGTAACCCCCCTCCTACCTAGCTAAAATTTTAATGACTCATACTTTTCAAAAAATTTTAATGACTCATACCTTTCAAAAAATTTTATGACTCATACTTTTTCAAAATTTTTAAGTTAGAACAAAGACATACAATAAAATATGTCACATTTTACACTAACCAGCTCCTCTCCGAATTATGCATCTTTCATAGAAGATATAATACTATTCCAAAGCACAACAAACCGTTAGAGATTCATGTAAAAGCCCTCCTAACTTTTTTGCAACCAAATGTTGACGATGAATTACGCAATGTATACAAAAAATATTTGGCACATATAATATTTTATTTTAGCTGTGACCCCCTTAGAGTTTCCTATGGCTCCCCAAAAGTTTATTTTTGCCCTGTGGCCTCCTTGAAAATTGAAAATACTGTTAGTTGGATACCATGAATTTTCTGCACAATACACCTGTGGGTATTACATAACGCTCGGGCGACTTAATCATACAAACTATTGCGTAGTCATCAGGTTTTGTATATCGCATATGATTGTGTAATCCTCTGACTTTATACAACACTTTTAATTGCATGACCACACACACTATTAAGTAATATTAATATTGTTTCAGCCGATTTCGTTTTTATCGCGTATGTGTGCGCGTTCTTATTAAACTTCTATTTCATGTTGGTGTGAGCACATAGACGCGAGGAATGGGTAATAATTATTTTAAAATGTAAATTGATTTTATTGTTTTCTGGAATTAGAATTAGTTCTTGATTGTTTAAAGAGTTTTGGAGCAAGTAATGGCAAACGGAAATTAATGGAACATTTGTATCTGAACTGATCAAATATTTTATTTTAAGAAATTTGTCATCATTTTTATTTTAATTAACTGATCATTATTTTTTAATTAAATAATCATCAATTTGTTTTAATCGCGGAGTCACAATTTTTTATTACTAGTTACTGAAAACAACAACAATAAAACATCCTTAAACAAACGGTACGCGCCATTTTAAAGGAATTACATTATGTTTTATTTATATATTTAAAAAATTATTACCAAGAACAATGTAGGAGATTCTAGTTGATTATTAACAATAATTGTTTAGTTATCTTTTAACGATAATTAATTAGTAACTATTGATAATTGTTTTAATAATATATTTACAAAATTTTAAATTCACTAAATTTTTAACTATTAAGTATATATATATATATATATATAAGTAGAAAAAATATCAAGCCCCGAACAATTACGTAATTTTATAGTTCTGCAGGGAGATACTTTTGCAAATACAATCGCCGTTTCTATTTCCAGTTGCGAAAGATCATTTAGCAAATTAAAATCGAAACTTCTATATTTGAGAGCCTTGACGGGTCAAAGTCGATTATGTGATCTTGCTTTACTTAGCATAGACCGAGAAATGACCGACTTTGATAATATAATTAAACAATTTGCGTCAGCTAAAGTATATGATAAAAATAGATATAAATTGCTCGAAATTTTGTTACCTTGCCATTATTTTAAAAAAGATGTTCGAAGGTAATAATGAATTATATAGTGATGAGTCAAGTAATTTTTTATTTTATTTAAATTTTAGAAGATTGTGAAATTGTAAAAGAATACTTTCAAATTATTGATGAATCAAGTAATTTTTTATTTTATTTTATTTAAAAATTAAAGTTTAGGTGATTATTAAAGAATAATGAGAACGAACAATCGGCCCTCTTTAGGGTCATAATTATGATTGTCATTCAATATATCACATGAGGATAAAAAATTGAAGATTTATATTTATATGAATGTTGTTTATAAGAAGAATAATGAAAACGAACAATTATGATCTGTCATTCAATATATTATTTTTGCTTATTGCACACACAATAATTCTCTACCCCATAACTTGTGCGGGTAAATATTTTAGGTCTTTCACTTATATTTGCAATAATAATAAATATTAATGGATTGAGTATGTGTGTAAAAAATAAATATTTTATAATATCAGGGTATGACTAGTAAATTTGCAATACAAGTGCATAATTAATAAAGACTTTGAAATAAACGTGCATGATTAACAAAGACATGAATATAATAATAAAGTTTAATAAGTTGAGTATGTGTGTAAATATTTTAGGTACAAAATATCTTGTCGGATAAATATATTTAATAACTCGCGCGCATTATAGACATGTGAATTACCTTTTGTTTGATATAAATATTATAAGGTTTAAAAAAATTTGAACCTTGGACCCTTCGAGGGTATGACCTTTGGGGTATGATTATCATACTCACCTTTGTATTACCTTTTATTTGATATGTATATATCTATATGTATAAGGTTTAAAGATTTTAGGACCCTTTGAAGTTTTGAAGGTTCAGGACCATTCATAAACCTTTGAAAGTATGACCATGATACTTACATCTCAAATACCTTTTGTTTGATATGTATATTATAAGGTTTTAAAATTTTTGAACATTGACCCTTGGACCTTCGAACTCACCATCAAAAGTCCTTTTGAATGATATATATAATATATGGTTTGAAACATTTCGAAGGTTTTGACCCTTTGAAGGACCCGCCATACAACTTCGAGGATATGACCATTAGATAGACCGCTCAAATACCTTTTGTTTGATATATATTATAAGGTTTGAAAAATTCGAAGGTTTTAACATTTTGAAGGACCCACCATTTTATTGTTTAATAAAATTATTATTATTAATTAATTTATTTATTATAATTATTATAATTATTTTATTTTATTATTATTATTATTATTATTATTATTATTATTATTATTATTATTATTATTATTATTATTATTATTATTATTATTAATTTTATTATTATTCACAAATATTATTATTCACATCATAAAGACATGTTCCAGTCATGTCACGTGTAAATTAAATGTTGGGCTAGAACTGACTTCTAGACCCAAAGTTCTAATTGTGACCGAAATGTGTAGGTACACAGCATGCAAAAAGCAAAAAGTATAGTTAAATATTAAAACCTACACCAAATAAACAATGGAAATTAAAGGAGAAAACAACAAAAATAATAAACACACAAATTAAATAAAATCATACCAAAGCAAGAAGTTATGCAAAAACAAACTCAAAAATAACCAAATAAACATAGAATTACCAAAAGCAAACTCGAATAACTTAAAAGACGATAAAAACAGTAAAACATTCCAGAAAAACCCAGAACATTCTATAAAAATGGCGATGACCATCACAACAGTCATCTAGAACAACAAAAGTTAAAGAAAATAAATAAATTAGTATTAAAAACAAAAATCTCAAAAAGAAATTCATAAAAACATCAGTTAAAATTAAAATTAAATTAAAAGTAAAATAGAATGTTCTGGAACCGTTCCAAATCCATCATGGACGTAAAATTAATGAAAAATAATTAGAAAATAAGAATTTAAAAATAAAAACAAAAATTATAGCACTAAAATTTCCATTAAAAATGTCAAAATCACGAAATAGAAAATTCTGGAATAAAAAGAATTCGAGTTTGTTTTAATGCATCAACACATACACGTGTACAAAATAGGTATATATACCGACGCATTTTGGTCACAAATCAATCTTTTTGTATGCCAAAAAATTTTTTCTTAGAACCTTCGAGTAATACTGAAAGTAAGAACGATTGATTGATTTTATATCATAATTGTATTTCATTATTATTATGTTCATTATATTGATTAACGTTTTGTCTTTTTGTTTAATTATTACCGAACCAGAGTGACCAGCGTCGTCGTGGACGGATTATATTCACGACGCTGATCAGCCTTGTTCCCAATTAATAGACTGCACGCACAATTTTTGGGTCTACGACCCCACATGCACAAAAATTTAAACATTTTTTTTTAACCGGAGGTCGCCACGAACTAATGGTTCTAACCAGGAGTAGGGCGGTAAATCCATACCGGTAGTTGGCATAGTCATAGGGACTATGCGGACGAAATAAACTTCGGGAAAGTAATCGCGGGAAACATAATACAATAAGGCCTATCGTACCGTATCCAGTTGGGTCGGGAAAGTAGGAAAATTTTAATTAATCCGACTTTTCGATAAACGACATACCAAAAATAAACACTTAACCTTCTATAAGAAATACATCACTAGGATCATCTAAACGGGAACTGTCCCAGGACTCAAATTAATACAGAGGCTCTCGTAGTCGGCTAATTGCACAAACTATTGTTCAGTATGTTAATGAATTCTGTTAATATTATTCATAATTTATTCAATGTAATGATATATTATCATAAACTAAAATCATTTCGAAAACGTTCATACTTACCTTTATATATATTGAAATCTACCTTATGTAAAATCTTTAAAGATGTTTTTTTTGTTGTTTGTACCTTAATAACACCCATAACCTTCCGTAAATGATTCCCCCATATGTGGTAATCTTATCGTACTGTGAACTTACACTTATTATTATTATAATTTACCTTATTGTTATCGTTATTACCAATAGTATCATTATCATTATTATGATATTATTATTATTATTATTATTGTTATTATTATTATTGTTATTATTATTATTATTATTATTATTATTATTATTATTATTATTATTATTATTATTATTATCATTAATATTATTATTATTATTATTATTATTATTATTATTATTATTATTATTATTATTATTATTATTATTATTATTATTATTATTATTATTATTATTATTATTATTATTATTATTATTGTTATTATTATCATAATCATTATTATTATGGCTACTCTTATTAATATTATTATTATTATTCTTATTCTTATCATTATTGTTATTATTATTATTATTACAATTATTATTGTTATTATTATTATTATTATTATTATTATTATTATTATTATTATTATTACTATTGTTATTGCTACCATTATCCATATCCTTGGTATTATTATAATAATTATCATTATTATTATTGTTATGATTATTATTGTAGTTACTATCACTGTTGTCATTATTATTATTATTAGGATGATCATTATTAATGTTCTTAATATTACGGTTTTAGTACTATTACTATTAACACTTCCACTCTTATCATTGCCACTATTATTATCACTACCCTGGTCATTGCGTTATTAATTAATTATTACATTTTTTAAAGGATACCACTAATAAATCAATTAGATTGTTAATTTTATTTTTACCTTAATACCATCATTAATCTAACCCCGTCCTATATAATTTTTCCAAACCAATTTATCGATTATTTATGTTACTATAAATAGAGAAATTTGAAAACCCCAACACTATCGATTTTTTTTTGTATTTTAAAATTTGACCAATAACACCGCTTCTATTATTAGTAACACCCTTACCAACCAAGGATTACCCTCATTGAACCGATTCTAGTTGATCAAATGGTCGATGCATACGCTCTCGTGAACAAGCCAATCAACATCGACTAAGACAGCAGGAACTCCAAATTTTCGTGTGAAACCCATGACACCCCGGCAGACTTAACCCTGGTACCCAGAAGTAGACCCCATGCATACTGGAAAAGACAAGGGATGTTTTCCCCAAGAGCGACTGCTTAAGTTAGGACGTATATCCGGTACAACCATAAACTAGGAATAATGAGGAGCATATATTATAATTATAACCGTTGAGTATTTAAAATGGAAAACCAGAAAAAAAAACTAACAAAATTGTTTAATAATTATTCCCTGACACAAAATAAACTATCTACTTAAATACAACAAAAGCGAAAAATCATTTAATAAATCGAAACATTTATTTAAAAAAATCATTTTAGCTATTGTAAAAGTATTACCGATGATGTGGAAAGGTGCATGCAAGGAGAGCCATCCTTGATTCCCTCAAGTTCGAAGTGACGGAGGCGATAGACCGATTACACCGGCTAGCGAGGTAGAAGACTGCGACGGCTACGCTCGAGCCCAGTGTCACCCGAAACGCACTGCGGCCCTTCAACGTGGATTGAAATACCCAAGACGGTCTCAACGAGGACCGGGACGACGGAGGAAACGCGGACGCACGCGAACGTCCACCCATTCGATCAAGGAGAGTGCGGGATCGGAGGCTAGCGGAAGCTACGTGACTAACATTGGCGCGGGGTCCAGACGAAAACATCGGGATCAAAACTAATCATTTTGTGCTGACCTTAGCGGCGAGTGTATTAGGTGATATTATGTACTGGGTTAAACCTCTTTAATCCAAAATTGAATAAAATATGTTAGGTCTTAACAGTTCATCATAATTATTTAATGTTTGTTTGTGTCTTGGTGGTCGGTGACAACTTAATTGTGTGGATTGTTTGAATTTTTGTAATGTCCATGACGTGGAATACCATTATTGTTGACTACACTTCTCTATAGCGCCAACAACCCTATAGGTTGAGTAAGATAAATAGGTCTCGGTCTTTGGGCGCGCGTAGCGAAGGACTACGACGAGGGGATTACCTTCCTTTGGCCGTAATGCCCATAAAAATGCTCGACCCTCGACGTCAATGTAAAAATCTTTGATCTTACCTTTGTTTTAGTGCAGAAACTCTTGGAAGAGATGCGAGCCGATAGGGAACGGGCACAACGACAGGCAGAAGAATACCGGACCAAGTTGACACGAGTCAAGGCCCACTGTCGGAACTTCGAGTGCACCTGGTTCCCACCAGCGGAAATGAAGAAGAGGATGAAGTTGATCACTCAACTACAACTTCAGAACGCACAAGACCAGATTGAATTGCGGGCCCTCCGCCTAAGAGTAAGGGAACTGGAAGTCAAGGTGCATCAACAAGACCTGGAGCGAGAGGTCATTGCCAATATCCGGCCCTTAGAGGAGTTGCTCCGTCGACCGAAGGAACCCGCCCCAACACCAGTAGCCCCAAGGAAGAAGATTCGGCCGGGAAAAGCGGCGCGAGCGAGGATAAGGCAGGCCAGCCAGGCCCAGCTAGCTCTCCAGGTTACTGAATCAGAGGCTACATCAAGAGAACCGACCAGTACACGATAAGGTATTCATGTTGTCCAAATAAATCTTCCTAGTGCGACCATAGCGGACATTTTGATTTACTTTTGTTAATTGTCGTAACGGGGACGAAAAGAAATCGGACATAGGCCTTCTATCGGCAGTCCGTGAACCCCAGGGGGCGCTGGACAATTATAGTATGTTAGGCATGCTCACTTTTTGCTAGTGCCCAAACCCTTGATACAGTACCAACGTTGATTGCTCAACGGGTATCAAGTGGTCAGTTATAACTTGTATTTTGGGTTACGCTGGAAACAGCCCGAGGAGGTAAAAATTTACAGTACCTGTAACCCACCATAAACAAAGACTCAAAGATGTGAGTAACAAAGACATTATTTGTTACTATGTGAGTAATCGATGACTCATCATTTTAGAACAAAGCATAGAGTTTGTGTGCGTTAATTTTTTGTATTCTATCTGTATTCTGATTGGATAAACGTTACATATACTCTATGGCAGTAGCGGATTAAGGGGAGGGCTGATCAGGCTAAAGCCAGGATTCCCCATTTTTTTTGGGCCCCAAAAATTTAAAATAAAATTAGAGTAGCATATTATGCTATTACAAAAAACAGTAGGTGTTAAAAACGATGGACTTTTAGCTGAATTAAAAACATCCATCTTAGAACAAACTATTGGATAATTGAATAATTGACTTAATATATACCTATATCTAAATATGTCCCTAAAAAAAGAGTCCAGGCTTTCCTTCGTGAGAAGTGCATTGTTGCAGGGCTCATTCCCTTAATTTGGTTGGGAAAAGTGCAGCAGAAGGTTGTCCTGTTGCAGCCAGATTTTTTTGCCTTTTGCAAAATCTTTATACCTATACCTTGTTGCATCTACTCATCGATAGCATGTACATCAAAAACACCTAAAAGGGTTACCTGTAAACAAAGCCTTGTCTGACACAAGATGGTCAGCCAGACATGATGCTGTTAGGTCTGTTAATAAATCATACAATGAGAATATTGTATCACTGGAAGAATTGGCAACTGACGAAAATCAACCGCGTGACAGTCGACTTGAAGCAGAAGGATTTCGGAAAAAACTTGAACAACTGGAAATCGCTATTTTACTTGAAATTTCGGACACAATTTTAGAAAGATTTCAGAAAACGAATTTGTCTCATCAAGAGCGAGGACTATCTTTGAATTCAGCCCTCCATTTGTTGAAATTTCTTCTTGAGTTTGTTAAAAGACAGCGTTCTGAATTTTATTCTTACGAAGAAAAATGAAAGCAGAAGTCTGTGGAGAAAGAGTATAAACAATCTTCAATACGAAGGGCCATCAGTTGAAACAGTATTTTCACCGAGACAAAAATTTAAGGTTGAGGTATTTTTAGTAATCATTGACAAACTATCTTCAGCTCTCCATTGAAGACAACCATGAGAACTTTGGGTTTCTTACAAACCTAACTGAGCTCAGCAATGACGCCATCCGAGGGGCAGCAGCCAAGTTAATGGAAGAATATTCAAGTGATTTCGAAGACTGCTTTCCTTCAGAGTTAGTTCAATTTTCCGAGCTCTTCAAGACAGTCGTTGTCCAGCCCTAGGACCAGGGTCAAGGATAGGAAGAAGCACAATGCGAACCTCAAAACACATGCACAGAGCTAAAGATGTTGCTGTTTTTGAATGAGCTAAATTTTACACAATCCTTCCCGAATGTTCACATCGCACTTCGCATCTATCTCTCAATGATGACATCAAACTGCAGCGGAGAAAGATCATTTTCAAAGTTAAAAAGAATAAAAAATGAAATTAGAAGTTGCATGGGACAACAAAGCCTGAGTTTGCTCTCTCTAATAAGCATCGAAAGTAAAATTGTAAGCTCACTTAGCTTTACTGAAATAATTGATAACTTCGCAATGAGAAAGGTTCACAAACGTAGGTTCTAGGTTGAAATATATAGTCTAATAATAAATATTTTAATGAAGTGTGAATTCATTTAACTTTATATAAATTAAATTTACTTCTATTTAATTTCTTTTTAACTCTGCTTTACAAGTTACAGTCTTACATTAGTTGCTAGCATTCATTTTATATGGACGCTAAACTGGACCGGGCCCCAGTTTGAATTGCATCAAGGGGCACCGTGCAAGCTTAATCCGCCCCTGTTCTATGGTTTTTCACATTTTCAAAATGCTCGTGGATGAATAAGTAAATTTTATTATGTTTTTTTAGGAATTATGAAATCAATTTTTTATGGAGAAAATTATGACACCTATATCAGAAATGGTAATATTTTTTATGAAATTATTATGTAATTACTTTGAAAATAATATTTTGAAATAATGATAATTATAATAAAATAATAATATAAAATAATATTACACCGAAAATAATAATTTTAATAATTATAACAAAATAATAATAAATAATATTACATTGAAATAATAATAATAACATTGATAATAATATTATTGATAATAATATTATTGATAATATTATTGATAATAATAAGTAATATTGATAATAATAATAATATATATGTCACGAATTTCGATTAATTACGATTCGGTGCGCTAGGAACTATAAATATATGAGTGTCTGGAGAAGAGGGTATAATGTCGTTAATTTAAGCAGTGTGATAAAAATTTATAATCGTCAAAAACACGACATTACATTAAATTGGGTAGAGAATTTACCAATGAATAGATTTTGATAATAATGATTGTATAAATTAAAAAAGACAGGGAATAAATCCCTCTGACATAAGCGCTAGTTAATTGATGGCCTATACGCACTATACTTGTGACATTGTTATTGCTGTGAAAGGTTTTAGTGAGACTCATAGGACTAGATCTGGGGTTTAGGTGCTCACAAATGCGGGATTGCGACGTGGAGATTATAGTTCATTTAGCGAGGATACGCATAATAATGCGCGAACACTTGACGATAATGTGAAAAAATATTGATGTTGTCTTTGTTTTAGTGCTAGAAGAGATGCGGGCGGACAGAGAACGGGCGCAACAACAGGCGGAGGAATACCGGGCCAAGCTGACTCGGATTAAGGCTCATTGCTGAAATTTCGAAAGTACTTGGTTTCCGCCGGCAAAAATGAAGAAACGGATGAAGTTGTTTGCTCAACTGCAACTCCAGAGTGCTCAGGACCAGGTTGAGTTGCGGGCTCTCCGTCTGAGGGTGAAGGAGCTGGAGACCAAGGTGTACCAACAAGACATCGATCGGGAGGTCATCTCCAAGATCCGACCCATGAGCGAACTGCTCCAGAGGCCAAAGGAGTGCGTACCTTCGATTCCCCCCAGGAACAAGATTCGGCCAGGCAAGGCTGCACGGGCCAAAATGAGACAAGCCAGTCTGGCCCAAACAACATTTCGACCAACAGTACTAGAGCCTACCCCGAAAGAATCGGCAGAGACACCATAAACTCTGATTTATGTGTTCTGAATAAATTATTACTGTTATATTAGCATCCGGGCATTCTGACTTCTCTATAATGTTAATTGTCGTAACGGAATTGTCGTAACTTGATACAGTTCCAACGTTGATTACTCAACGGGTATCAAGTGGTCAGCTGTAAATTGTATTCTGGGTTACGCTGGAAACAGCATGAGGAGGTAGACATTTTAGATTACCTGTAACCCACCAGCAAGCTACAAAACTGAATGGAGGATATATATGGAAACGTAATGACAAAATATTGGTGGGCAAATGGAAGGATAAATAAATGAGATAGAGTTGAAATGTAAGAGATTCAAAATTGGAAAAAGAAAATCTGATTATAATTCGGAACACACAAAAATTTTGGAACATACGACAATGATAAAGTGAATCAAATGCTCTCTTATTATTCTACATTAACTCGTAGTTGGCGCCAAATAATAATCAACTTCGACATACAAGTTAACTCTAAGCAGTTAATGAACATGTTATTTGGATGTACTTTATTAACCCTCTCCGTATATTTGTCGAATATATTCGACATTAAAGCAAGATGTGATTGAAATCGAAATGTTAACGGTAAATTTAAAAATTATATGCCCCTGTCTCTTTCTATGGTTAGAAAAAACCATATTTATTTCATTACTATTTTGCAACCGGTGAGTAAACAAGTGAAATAGGTTTTTTAAGAATATTATTGCAGTGACCATTACGTTGGTAAAAAGTTTGAATTTTAAAAGAAAAATTATTGTAGTTACAGTGATCGGATTTTGACAAAAAAAATTGAGTATTGATATAGTTCTAAATTACAGTGTTATGAAAAAAAAATTATAAAAATTTGATGTGGTTTGATGTGGCGGCTCATTTATGTTTGTATAATATATTCGACATTGACACACAAAGTTATATTTTTTTAATTCTTTTACGTATCAAAATTATGGTATTATCTTCCAAATTATAGATTTTTATATTTGATTTTTTTGTAGCAATGTCATATTCGCGAAAATTAACGGATGATGAGATTCTGGCATTGCTCGAAGCTGATTCCGATATTGATGATGAAGTAGCCGATGAAGGAGAAATATGTTTTGAAATTCAGCAAGTACAAACAAAAGACTTCGAGCCAGGTGAACATGCAGCTACATCGGAAAATGTTGACGAGCTAGTTTGGATGAAATGGGCCTTTCGATTTGCAACAAGGACAATGAGTACAATCCGAGCAGCACAAACGAACCACAAGTAGCTGAACCAAACAATCAAACAGTACCAGAGCCCTTAGAATGTACCGCAAAAAAAAATATCAGATGGCGAAAAGTTCGAATGCCAGTAATTCCGGAAATTCTGGATTCTATGCATTTTCGAATTCAAGTAGCCAATACGCTGCTCGGTATCAACCAAGATGAAGGGGATCCACCAGAAACTCCACGCACACGAGGTAGGCCACTTAAAACAACTAGAAGTCTCGGAAAAAATCCGCCAGTATTGCCATCTACATCGTTGGAAGCCAACATATGTGACGATGAGTCAAACAGTGATGAATTCGATTCAATGGTACCCGAAAAAAGAAAAAAGATGTTTCAAGTAGTACCACCAATAGAGGTCCGGCAAGACAACAAAATGCATCTACCAAGTTTTGTGGCAATGAAGAGTCCAGGTAGATGTAAGGCACAGGGTTGCGGAAAAAGCAGTTTTATTATATGCAAAAAATGTAACGTTTACCTATGTGTAAAACGAAGTAACGACTATTTTGAAAATTTTCACAATAAATATTAACAATATCAATTACTATCAAACTTGTATTTTCTTTCATCTACATACAACCTTTGAGTGGCAGTGTCGAATATATTATACATAGTCTACCTGCCAGGTGAGAAATCTCAGGTGAAAAAAAATATTTTTTTGTCTTTAGCACCAACATATTAGCTTATATACCAATTTTCAGATTTTTAGCTCGTTATAAATTATTTTTTACACGGAGAGGGTTAAAAAAGTATTACAATAAAAGTACAAAATTAAGATTAAACCGTTTTGAGGAAGGTAAGCAATCAAAAACTGAAAAGAGAATAAATAAATTAGGAAGTCATCGAGAAGTCGAGAAGTCATCGTATATTCAAAGCATCAACCATTCGAATCATCGTGAAGTAGTCTCACAATAAACAGAGCGATTGGGAACGTTCGGACTAAAATTAAATGAAATAACATTTCACTATTTATTGATTTAAAATTTCCATTGAATTCAAAATAATTTTCCTTTGCTAAACACTGGTAGGATTATATAATTCCGTTTCAGTGAAATGTTTGTCCGTTTCATATACAAAATCACTATTTTATGTAATTGCTAATAGATTGTTTTAATCTTTAGAGCGATATGAAATGTTAATCAAATGATAATCAATTTTTATAAGGAAATTAAACAATAAACTAGGTTTTACTAAGGCCTTTTTCCATTAGATTATTAGAGTTATGATCATCAGTAATTTTAAAGTGCATAACAAATAAAATGGATAATAATCTTATTTTATCGAATTAAACTTCTTTTATAACTAGGAAAAGTGGTTAAATTTCATTAAAATTCTTATAAAATAATAAATTATTCCCGAAAATATGATATTAAACTCTAAATTATTTAAAATATTTTGAAATAAATATTACTTACAATTTCCAAATCGAAATTGAACTTAAACAGGAGTTTTAACGTTTTTATCATTGCATCGCATTGGTAACTTTGTAAATATCTAAAATAATATGAAATTTTATTTCCAACTTATATATAATTAGATTACTTCGCATAATTTATAAACCAAGTTAATTAAATGAATTAAATCATTTCTTAAATATTCATTGTTTAGAATGTTGACATTAGGAACTAGTATTTGAAATTTAAAATTCGTTTTATTGAAGTAATATTCAAACAAATGAATGAATATTTTGAGGTTTAAATCTACAATAATATCTAAAATAAGTAAATTTTTGTAAAAGTTTATATTGCAAATATTTTAAGTTGATAAAAAATCAAAAATAAAATTTTGATTTTTTTCTAAACGAAAAATAAATGATGTATGGATAAAATGAACTAGATCAGTGTTTCTCAAACTTTTTACGTAAAGTACCCTTTCGTAATTTAATAAATTCTGAAGTACCCTAGTAAAATTTTATTATGCAAATATAACTAAAACAACAATTTTTACAACTAACAATAACTTTTTATTGGTTTTTTTTATATATAAAAAATAAAAAAATTAATGGTTACAATGAGCCTGTTCAGCTGCAACTAGAAAGTCAATCTTTGGCTTAATGGTGCTGCAAGATAAATTAAATTATTTTCAGGACATAACCTATTCCGTTAAAAAGGAAAAACTAGCCTCATACAAATACGTTGTTAGAAATGGTAAAAGTTATATGAGAGCTGCATTTCTCAATTCGATGTTTTTTAAGTCGAGATTTAAGTCCACCTTTGTGTCCCTAACATAGATGCTGCTCCATCTGTGCAGACTGACAAACACCATTTCCATGATAAACCATTTTTTTCAATTTGTTCATTCAATAAATTGAAGATAGATTCAGCTGTATTTCTCATATTTAGTTCTTTACAACAGTATATATGTTCTTTTATTCCTTGTTCATCATCATTATCAATATATCTAACAAATACCATCATTTGTGCGATGTTTGATATATCTGTCGATTCGTCAAGCTGTAATGCAAACTGTTTTTTTAAAATTATTTTTTCATTAACTTGTTTTATGATATCTTCTGTCATATCATTAATTCTACGTTTAATACAATCATTCGAACATGGTATTGTTTTTATTATATCTATTCTTTTAAGTCGAACATAATTTCGGCAATCTTTACAGCAGCAGGAATAATAAGATATTCAGAATTGTATGTGGTTTCCTTGATTTAACCACCAACTGTGCAATTTCGAAAGATGTTTGTAAAGCTTTTTCTGACAACTTAGTAAACTTTTTCATTGAAATACTGGAATTATTAAAAATTTCTAATTTTCTCTGGGAAAAATCTAGCGTTTTGTCTTTTAATTCAGGGTGTTCTGTATGCAGTGTCTTTTTAATAGCGACGGCTTCACGCAGTGATTTGAGAGCTTTTCGCAACAAATTACACAAACTGGCAACGGTAGTACTTCTGCTTTCGTAGTAAATCCAAAAGTGAGAAAATTCATATTATATCCACGAATTTTTTTAATTGCTAAAAGTTCGGAATTTTCACGTTTTTTTAAACAGGTTCTTCCAAGTCTTTGGTATGTTCTTCATCATTCACCTGCGATGTGCTCGTTTCAACATTACTCGTACGTTCTTGTTCTCCATCAGGACCTTTCTTATTTAATTTTATCAGAAACTGGTCCATTCTGTTTATAGGTTACAGAAAAAATCTAAATTTACACGAATTTTATGTTATATCAACGCAAAATACTTACTTTTATTTATTTCATAAAATATTGCTTATTCTATAAATAAATTCACTGTAAAATTTTACATTTACTTCAATATTGAAATTTAATATGTCTATGAGTTATTGGTTTTATTCAATTTCGATTATCGAATTTATGATTAAAGTTTATAAATTTTGTTATTAAATGCTTCACATCCTTCAAATTTCTAAATTTTTTCATGATTGCAATTTTACTGATTTATTTTATTTTGCAAAAAAACACACAATGACTTCTCATTTGAATTCTGAATCTAATCGATATTTTGGATTTTTACTTCAGGAATTATTAAAATTATGTTATTTGCGAGTTGTTTATTAAAATTATATTATTGCCGAGTTTTCATAACTTAATATTTATGCTAACAAAATAAAAGGTCTGGTGATTTCCCCAAAATTGTAATTAAGTTAGCAAATAATCACACCAAATGTAATATTTTCTGCAAAAAGATTTTGAAAGCACTATTGATATTATTTCGCAGCAAAAAGTTGTAAACGCAAACTCAACGTGCAGAAACGTTCAATGACAAGGTATCATTACAAATTATTTTTTTTATTTAAATAAATATATATTCTTAATCTACCTGTTACATATTAAATCACATTCTTTGTAATTTCATTTCATTTTTCCATTTTTGCATGAATTTACAATTTTCTTAGCAAAAATATTTTTTCTAATATTATTTTATTGAAGTACCCTTAACATTTGTACGCGTACCCTACTTTGAGAAACACTGAACTAGATCAAAGGTGACCAAAAAATATTATAAATTTCTACGATAATAATTTATGATGAGACCTTAAAGCTCGAAACTAGTCTACTATTGGGATTTTCACTGGGTATCACAAAGCTTGTAATGTTCATATTATTTTAATGTTAGACATCCGTAAAAATAATTTTACACCATTACAAGTTAAAAATGCTAAAGGTATACGGATGTACTTGTAAACAGTTTCTGTGTATAGACGGTGTCTCTCGAGGTGAAAATGATTTTTCATACACCATGTTTACAAGTTTCAGATATTTTTTTCTGTGATTTAGCTAATTTGCAAGTGATGTGTTTTCCAGTGTAGCAAGGAAAGTGTGCAATAGAGTTGAATCAGCAATATTGTATACTTAATTGGCGCGAAGAGAAATCTTCGCGTTTCCTGCATAATACTGATGAGAGCCAAAAGCTCGAAAGTAGTCTACTGTTGGGATTTGCACTGGGTATCACAAAGCTTGCAATGTTTATATTATTTTAATGTTTAACATATATTTTTGAGCATATATATTTATTTGAATTTAATATAAAATAAAAATTTTACTATTAGCTTTTTATATTTTGAAAAAATGGAGTATTTATAAAAAGTTCTTGTTGGCTTCTTTCATTTGGACTAGGGTAAACCACGTCCCTTCCAAATGATCGATCTTTAATTTCAATAAACGAATCTCCTCTTGATGCGTGGGAAGCTAAACATTTTTATCTGCACACGAAAATCATGGTTTGAGAATGGTTTTCTGATTATTGTTGACAGTCATATCCTACAAAGTGATTTTCATTAAGCCAGTAAAACAAAATCCTCGATGCATGCAAAAATACTGGAACTATGAAAAGCAAATTCGTTAAGTTGAGATCAAGACACATCTAAACATTCAGATGAAGGACTGAGAGGGATGATGATGATGTTTTTATAACTATAGAATTATTTCTGTATCGAAAATTATTGATTAACTAATGTTAGGAGTTTCCTAGTGAGTAATTACTAATGTAGTTGATATATTGAAAATTCACTTGTTAAACTAAGTTCAAATTCTCCCCTCATTTTCATTGCTGTAGTTGTAGTTTTATTAAAAATTTCCCTATTAAACCATAATGTTACCTCGCCTACTATCATACAGTAATTCAGTAATCGAATTATGTTGTAATTGAAATTATGTGCAATCTATTCATCTGTCACAATTGTTGTAGGTCTTTGATTTTTATCTTTATTTGGTTGTGGATAGTACGGCGTGCTAGTCTTAGTGGACCGAAAATTTAGCATCTGACTTAATTGCTGTGGGCCTACAAATCGAAATTTACGAATGTCTAACATATTACTCAAAGTTTGCGAAAAAATTGTATATTGGTTGGAAATTGGAATTTTCAAGTTGGCTCATCTCAGAAATTTTAAATTCGTCGCCTGATAATCATTATTATTTAAACTATGGATCTATCGTCCCTGCGGAACGTTGAGCTAATTCAGCTTACCAAATGAAATTTGGGATTTTCTCTGTTTACTACTTAATGACCGGGCACAAATGAAGTAGAAACTTAGTTCAAGACAATGCATAATTAGTAATGTTTGACCTAATTGTCGTTATTGCAGTAAACTTCTGATTGTCGAGACAGCATAATTTTGTATGTATCGTTGAACCAACTTTGAAATATTAGGCCCTGGAACTCGTTGCTTTATGACTGCTTAAGAATGTTTTGTATTATAATGTTCCTTGGTTTGATTTAATCTACTTTGCATTAGGTTTTGATTGAGAGCCGAGGTTTACATCTTTGAAGCTATCTAATCTTAATTACTCCAGAACATTGTACTATGTTGGTACCTGTTGAATAAAGCGAACACTTTTAAGTAATATTTATGCACTAAATCATCGATTTTCTTCCGCCTGTGATTAATTACTATAGATTTGTGTCTATATTCCAAATTTTACCAATATGGCAAATTTTAATAGCAAATAATGTTGTATTCTCGAAGACATTGCCGATAAAACAGTTGCCACAGTAATAACTCCACTTATATATTACCATACGATTTCAACTATACTATTCCTGTGGAGCAGTTAAAACATTCATATAATATGTATGCAATTGGTTATGAAATTCCACGCCACACCCACCATTTTCCAATTTCATATAAGGCGCTTGTAAATAATTATAATCACATGAGTAGCTATGCAACTAAATTAACTAACTAATATAGTGTCAATCTACTAAGAAAATCGACTAATAGGAATATTGGATTGCGTCTATGGTGTAAATATAAATTTGATAACATAAATTACGACGAAAATCTTCATTTAGATCATAGGACTAAGTCAAAACAAAAATTTCCCTTTAAACCTAATATGAGGTACCATTATGAAATGCAAGTGATGTGTGATCGAATGATGCTAATAGAATTATGCAAATCTTTATAACCATACATTCAGCGTCAGGATTTCCGTGAGCATTTGTAACTCACCTTACAACTGCAGCAGACCCAAGCAGGTTGAATAAAAATCAAGGTATATGGCTCACGGTCTACAGGAATTAAGAAAACCAGAGAAGGGTTGATTATTGAAAATCAAGCTCAACGATTGTTTAAAAATACCGAAACAGCTCAAGAGAACCCAATTTTAAACATGGCGGAAATGTGTAATCTCGCCCCAGTCAGCCAAATCCTCTTTTGCAATGCTGTTCGAACAATGAATTGTTCAGGAAGATAGCTAAATCAGCCGGAGTCCTTGCGGGACTCTAATTTTGACTGTGAAAATTATATTTGATTAAATTTGTTGTCAAATGCCTAGTTGAATAAGAATATCCAAACATGAATGCATAAGTCCTTGCAGCAAAATTTCAATGGGAGTGGAGGTCGACACGACGTTACCCTCCCATTGACCTGTCGAATCCCTGTTCAATGCAGGACGGCAAGCGTAATAATAACCTTATCGACTACGGTTGATCGACACCCATAACTAGATATCCGTAGGTCCTGACGATCCCCACGCCCCAACACAAAGTTTATTTGAAATTTGTGACGATTTACTATTGGTTTCCTCCATTAATTTACACAATTTTTAACTAGATAAAACATTTAATTTGTCTTAAAAATATCGTAACTTTTATTTTCAAAAACCCTTTAAAGCTTGTCCTAATTTTAAATATAGGATTTATGTCCTTCTGTCGCCTCATGGTGCTGATTATCAAGTGAATCAGTTATCGCGCAGTTCCATAGCAAATTTTTATTATGAGAGTTGATAATTTTGTTTTGACATTTAAACATTAAAATCATCATCATTCCAAAAGAAATAAAAGTTGATTGATGCGATAATTATTATATCTACATAAATGTAAAATTATCTAAGCTGAAATGAATCTAATATATATGCCTCACAAGCGGTTACGTGAAAGAGTCAAGTAGTTAAAATATCGTTAGGAAACACGGGTTAACGGTGTAGTTATGGCGACCGCATTCATACAAGCCCAAACACGAGTACAACTACAATAATAACCATGAGAATTAAAACGAAAGGTAACCAAGTTTTAAGAAATCCGCTAAACCTAAAATATTACAAATTGATTAAAATAATTATTTTTCAAAAGAAAATAATAAAAATTTACCCAGTAAATTTTGAGTGGCAAAGCATGAGAAAGCATAACGATATCATATTCCAATTATCGTGTCCCTTGAAACGCATCAAATTCAGGGCGTATGCCACATGGCTGTGGCAATTATCACAGCACAAATTGTGCTGAATATGGAAATTAATTAATTTCTCAATTAACTGTATTATAATAATACCATTCTGTTTTTATATTCTTCACATGCCTCTGTAACACATCGATCCCAAACATCTTTTCCAACATTATCTATATCTAACTGCCAATATCTATACTTGGTGAAAAAATCATTTCGAATATTATATATAATCTAACTTAGTTGGCCATCCAAAAGCCATATCATCTTCCTGTAATGGAAACTTTGGTTAAAAATAATAAAATTACAAGCATACTGAAACAGTATATGGTCCTGAAAAATCACGAATAATTCCATTAGATGTACAAATACCCATGTGTCCAATCACAGGAATAAACCAACTGAAATTAAAATTATATATCAATTAACAATAATAAATATTTAACCTTAGAATGGGCAATGGAGTCCAAACTATACAATTTGGAAATCTATGTTTAGAAACATTTACTTCATTTTTCATTCCCGATTCCATACTATCAATACTCTCGCTATTAAGATTGTGAAAAGTCATTAAAAATATTTACCGCTTAATTCATTAACAAATACTTAAACAAAATTATAACAACTAATGTTATTAAACAATAACTTAATAAATAATACATAAGCAATTAATATCTATAAATTAAAAATAAAGTGTGATGTCAAATATCAAAGACATGAACGAAAAATATATCAAAACTTATTAATAAATTTTCAAATATTAATTTTATTTAATTTAAAATAGATTAATTATTTATTTTGTAATAGATAAAACATTTTTATAAAAATAAGTTTTAGAGTCACGGTATCGCCATTATTCACTTATTATTCGTTTGTTATTCACTTGACTTATCGATTGAAATAAATTAGTTCTATTGATATTTAATGTGATTTTCAACACAAACCCGAATCACAAACATAAAATTACCAAGAATGAATGCGAGGATACCCTGGATCTGCTAAGTTCAATGATTTCCTGGGTCCAGCGTGGTGATTGAAAACACATTTTCCTCATATTCTATGGATCTCCCACCAGAACCTGTCCAAATAGATGTCCAGTTTTTGTGGAAGCCTATTGTACTAAAGTGATTTCTTATTTATAACTGATGAAAAGCTAACACGTATACCAATCCTATAATTAACTGATGAGTGCAAATATTATTATTACAATTAAATGACAAAAAATGGAGGTCAAATTGTTAGGGCTTTCTTGCAAATGTGGGATCTTAAACGTTCCAACATGTTAATGGTGAAACGTTATTAATAACAATATTAATAATAAATATAAATAATAATGTATTAATAACGCAATAATAATTATAGTGACAATAATAATTTGAAAAGGGCTATCTTATAGTCGAATTGTTTTTTCATTTGGATTAAATGATCATTTATTTGATTTTAAATTGTTATTATAATAACAATAATTTTGATATTAATGATACTGATATTATATGGACGTTAATAATATAGATAATAATAATAATAATAATTATTATTATTATTATAATTATAATTATATTGCCAATGATACTAATAAATTAAAAAAATATAAATGAACTGACATATATTGAAAATTAATTTACGAAAGGAATGTTGGAGTCCGACTAATTGTTACGTTGATAGATCTTTACAATAGATATATTTTTAAGTTTAATGGGAATTTCGAATATTAAAATTGAAAGTGAGAGGCGTAAATTAGAGGATTTATAATGCGTCCGTCATGGTAGTTTAAGTGATAAAACATAACTTTTTAAACATAAATATAATAATAATAATAAAAATAATATAAAAACATATTATAAACTAAAGTAATATCGCAAAAACGAGTGTATTCTCATTTACCAACCAATGTTAAGGTTTTAACAGATGAGAATCCTAAAAAACACTATTCTCGTGTAGAGCCTTTTCTGGTTGCGAATTAGGTTTATTTGGAGCTGACTTTCTGTAAACAAATTTTCCCGGAATTGACTTAATCGAATTAGGTCTTTTTGGAACTCGTTAGGTCGATCTAGCGCCACCAATGCCCCTACCGGTCTATCAATCTTGTTCTTCAAATTCGCAATCTGCGCCCTGAGATGAGATAAATTGTTTTGAAAATATTTTATTCGTGGCTGAAAATTTGTTTGGAAATTATTCAATATTTCATTAATTAAATACTTGGAATTATGATTTTATCTTTTGAACCTGATTTAAAAAATAATTTAGAAGATGTTCTAGCAGCTTCTAATAATAATAACAATTACTATAAATAAATAAATACTATATATAGATAAATAATGACTTAAAATAGAAATATTATATAAATAGTATAAATAATTTACTATATTTAAATTGAGTACTGAATGTAGTAATTTATTTAATAGAATATATATTTATAGTATATGTAAATTATAAATAAAATATAAAAAATATTAATATAAATTGAGGTGAAATAGTCACCAGAAGTGGAATAATTTACAAGCTAAAATCAATATCGATTTAATGGCATTGTATAAAACTAATCTCGAGTCGCAAACATTACGATTGTTAATCAGTCAATAAACTGAGTAGAAAATAACAGCTGTGTTAGTCACTATAAAAATTAATTTCCACCTAGCTGTCGATTGTCAGATCCATATAAAATTGTTTCTCAAACGAAATTAGGGGGGAGAATAAATAAAGAAATAAAATGTACAAACGGTCCATATATTATTACCGGTAAAACTATAATGAAACAAATCTCTTATTAAAAACTCGCCAAATATTTAAATACCTTTTCAATTTTTTGCTAAGACTTTATTATAGTAGATGATTTTATAAAAAACCTTTAAACCTTTTTCAAAAATCTCTCTCACGGTTTATTAAAACAAAACACATTAATAAAAGTACACCAAAATATATTTAAACAAAATGCATTTTTTAAAAGGCGTCAAAATTTTATTTGAAATGATCAATTATAACGAAAACGATTTACACTATAGTTAACTAGCCGTATGATAAATGATAATAAGCGACCCAAGTAGGACACATCTCACTACTTATTATCCTTTTTATTCTTTTTTTAAATATATAGAAGAGTTGCTAGTATCCCATGGAAAAAACAAAAAAAAAGTAATTGAATTTTAAATTTGGTCGCAATTCTATTTTAAATAAAACAAAATTTTTTTACATATATTTCAAGTTGTTTTATCAGAATTTTAGTCAAACCATTTCAGAGTTAACAAAATGTTTTAAGAACTTCCCTCTTGAATACTTTTCATCTTTATTATAGAATTTGGAAAGAACTCTTGAACAATTTTATTTTGAAGGTTGAACTCAATACTTTTCATAGCAAATTCTTTAATTTCGTATGTCGACTTGGTTATAGAACCCATACCAAAATCATTTAGATCATTCATAAAGCTGTGGAATGCAACCAGCAATAAGGAGGGATTCATTGCAAAACTCCAATGCTCAGGATGGAAAGCTGTCAAGCTAAAACAAATATTTGTATTTGTCTGAAATCTTCCATTAGGTGTTATCATTTGTATGTGAGGAGGTAAAAAAGGATATTCTTTTGGTAGTAAAAGAGTTCCCAAATAAAACCCGCCTTTAAAGGGTGTGTCATCAGAACCTTGATAATAAAGTACCAAATAAGCATATTTTCAGGATCACATTTTATATCAATCAGTGGATTAGGATTATTTTCAACAAACCTTATGTCATTCATCAGCCGCTTGAAATTAACCTTTGTGAGATTTTGAATTGTCATGATAATAATAATGTTTTAATTCTTCTTATCTAAACGAAAAAAAAATTTTTATTTTTTTATTTCCTCAATTTACTTAATTATACGGCAACATAATTACAAATAAATATTCTAATTACAATTAATTTTGAAAATTAAAACAATAAATTTAAAAAAATTTATTTCAACCCTTTTATTAATGAATTAATTTTTAGGTCACAAAATCAACTAAGATGGTATACAGGCGGACCCATCAAAGCTGGACGCGATTAAATTATTTGAAAAGCCAAAATGAGTTAAAAATCTCAGAAGCTTCATAGGAATATGCAATTACTACAGAAGATTTATTAAGGAATACGCAGAAACGGCAAGAGTTTTAGAAGAGTTATGCGGCTTAAACAACAAAAATTAATTTGGACTGAAGGATGCAACATCGCATTCGAAAATATGAAAAATACTTTAATGTTCTCACCTATTCTATGGTTTACAGATGATGAAAGAAAATTTATTCTGGATACTGATGCGAGTTTTGATACGATTGGAGTAGTATTATCACAGAAAGACGACAACCGGTGCGAAAAAGTTATAGCATAAGGTTCTCATGTAATGATATGGATATTGAATGGATATTGCATAACAATGAAAGAGTTGCTGGTAATCTATTATTTTGTCAACACTTCAGTCATTATTTATATGGAAAACGGTTCATTTTGAGAGTGCACCATATAGCTATGACGTTTATGTTATCCACAATGAAACCAATAACAACGCAATTTCAGACATGGATTAACTACCTCAGTAGTCTGGATATTAAAATAGAGTATAGAAAAGGTATGGATCAATCAAATGCAGATATGTTGTCAAGGAGTATAAATGGAACATGTGCACAATGTTTATTGACACACGAAGACGCGAAAGTGGATAGATTGAGATCTGAAGAATAAACACGATCGAAAAAGTACAATATTATAAGTGGCAAAAAGATAATACAGAAATAGTTGCTTATTCACAAGGAAAACATTAACCATTGATGTGGTTGTCCATTTTCAGTTATGTCTATAGATAACATAATTCAAGTAAAGCAAGAATCTAGCATGATTAGTAATAGCAACAACAATGGTAATAGCAATGATGATTATGATGACGATGATAAAAATAATAATAATTTCATTTGTACCAGAATCATTTCAATTTTCACCTATATATTATGAAACCCTTTGCTTGATAATGGAAACAGATGACGCAAAGGAACCACCTCAAGCAAAAACAAATTATTTACTTGCTCTGGGTCTCTAACCATAATCGTAATTTTCTTATATTCTTTGCTCATTTTATAGGATTATTTCCTCGTTACTTTAACACTTTCAGCTCCGTTTGCAGTCTTGACCCAATATAAGTTATCTGAACGGTAAGAGTCAGCAAATATAAATAATCCACTAAATTGTCTGTATTTGCTAAACGTTAACACCCCACAACAATAACCATGTATTCACTATCTTCTATACTCAGGATAAATCTGCTTTGCTTATTGCTGCATGAAAATAGTCATAATTTCATAAACCGAATACCAAATGTAAAATCTTGAATAGCGGATTGGCCAATCCCTGATTGGTTGCTTAAAATAAACACCGATGAACATATTTATTGTCACCTGTGATATTCTTTCATTGTCACAAATATCTGGCTTCATAATATTCGATCACATATATAACATGCCAATGCTGCAATCGAAATATTTTATAATTAATTTGTATAATACAAGTAATTTCACATTTTGCACACTCGAAAATCAAGAATACCTAAAATTACAAACTATATGTAATAATTATTAACATATAATGCGCGATAACTCATCGACCAAATGCGCGAAAACCCCATTCACAAGATCGGGATTTTGGCGGGTATTAGTGAGAATTTGCAGTAGTAAATAGCAATCGACTGGATGTGCCAATCTAACTCATCAAAACTTATATTAATATTTAAACTCTATAATAAACATTTATTGCTAATTTAAAGAAACAAAATTTATTCATAATTAATGACATTAGTTGAATCAAGCTTCTCGTGATACTTTTTATAATAAGCGACTATAATTTTAAATATTTCAGCACATGACAAATGTTCAGTCATTATTTCAAGATCTAGACCCGTGTCTAAAACATAACTAAATTATAGTTTAAAATTACTAAATATTACTGAAAGTTAAATATATTCTTGGTTCACATGAAACAGATTTAACAATATTTTTTATCAATAAAGACTGATTAGTTTTCGTCCATTTTGGAACAGAAATAACTTTAGAAAAAAATCTGTTAAAGTAATTTAAAATCGTATAAAAATATAATATACCTTATTGATTCACTTCTTTGATCAAAAGGATTAAATTCAATATCAATTGTTTTGGTGTGTTTAAAATTTGCAGAATAAAGTAATGGCTTATTTACCAGATCATTTGGCTTTCCTTTCAAATTACGGAAATATTTAATAAAAGCCTGTGGTTTAACTGGTTTAATAAAGAGAGACATTTAAATAAAAAACATATATTTGAATATTTAAACAAGTTCATTTTCAAAATTAAGAATTCAGATGCTTAAGAATTTCAATTTGAATTTTAAGTAATATTTAGAAAAATTATGTAAGACACTATACAGTGCCTACTAATAAGTAAATGGATACCCATAAAAAAGGAAAAGACTGTTTAATTCAAAATTTTAAATATGTGTATTTAATTAATATTTTATGGAGCCTCCTCTAGCACGATAAAGATCAGACATACATTTAAAAATAAAATTAATGTTTGAATTTGTTAATAGTAGTTTGTGGATTAGGTACCAATTCTTCATGTCAACAAATTGGTATAGTTAGTTGGCTATTTTAAACATTTTCGGTTAATAGCATTGGATGCTTTTATAAGATTGCACGAACCTTCCAATTCGACGCAAGAGACGAACAGAAGGTCCGAGTCGTTCACTATGAGATGGAACGCAAATATTACTATGGCGCGTGTATTGAATAATGATATTTTTACTGTAGAAATGGGAATATTCAACGTAGTTTCAGTATATTCATTAGACTTTTCTGCTTCTTTAGGTCCAATGATTCTGCCTCTTATAAAATCTGAGACTTCCTTAGAGACACAAACTAAACACATTGTTATGTTTATAATTTTGCTTTTTCGCATTAACTTTCCATGTGAACACCTTATTAAATTTTCATTATAATTTCTTAACTCGTCTATCAATTTGGCCTATCAACCATACCCGATACCCCCGTTCAATATTGATTTTTGATTTTTAGTAAGTTTTATTGATTTTACCAATAATTGTTAAGCTTCCTTTTACATACAAATTTTTTGGTTTTTGTAATAACCCCAACATAATTAAAAAAACTCTATTGCTCGTAGAAAATACCAGATAGTTAATTGTGAAGAATATAGATTAAATTTAGTATAAAATATACAAATTGGAAAATAAAGAAAAAATTGAAAATTAAAAATCTCATTTAAAAAATATGAAAATGTTTATGAATGTTTTTTTGAATGTCGATTTTATGAAATTCTGGTCTCTAAATCACCGCCAGGCAAATAGTAATTTGTTTTATCGTTGTTGTTTGAGAATAAGTTTTTATTAATCGGAATTTACATTATTCGTTGCATGTTTATTCTATTATTATTTACATTGTAAATTTACAGTTTAAACATAGCCAACACCCCAGTTGTCCCGTTACAGTCTTTAACATTGGCTCTACTAGACTCTACAAATTACTTTAAACACACGTACAGGTTATGCAGGTTTGAAGTTAGTTATTTTGCGGCGAATAAATAAAACCATACTTTACTTACTCAACAAAATATTGTCGGCATTCATTAATTCTTTCTAATTCAGAGATTGTTCTTTAGGCTTTATCAACTCAAGTTTTACGACTGCAATCTATTTTATTCAGAAACCTTTAACAAAATTTCTCCCATTCAACATTTTCCTTTTTATGTTTTGTAGCATTTTGAACGCTTTTTTGATATAGAAAAGTAATTTTCTTTATCTCAATTTCAAATTTGAATAAAGAAGATAAAAGAAAAAGGCATATAAAGCTTGTGGACAACCATAAAAACGCAGCAATTTATCCAACGGAGACAAAATCTTTGTGATGATGTTGATCACCCACTTTGAGAAAAGCTTATTTACCTTTCATTAAATTTTGTGTTTATTATGATACTAACCTTGATAATTAAACTGATTATTTGAAACAGATTAAGAACATCTGTATTTATTTTTAATTTTCATCAATGTAAGTAGTGTGTTTATATCCCTAACGACCACAAGCCTCCCACTGTTTTCATGTTTTATACTTATTTTTCCCCCATAAACGTAAAAAAAACACTTAAAACCCCTAAAAACCTATATCTTTTAATTTCTTTATTCTGAAGACATTTTGGTTTCAAAATAAAGACTTAAAAAAAACAACAAAAATATTAAAAAAACAACAAAAATATTAATATAACGGGGAAAAAAATACTGATAAAACTATGAAAAACGTTTGTCGGCTTGCGGTCGTTAGGGATATAAACACACTACTTGAGGATGTCAACTAGCAAGTTGCTATTTGACTAATTTATAATTTTATAAATCTTAATCTTGAAGAATAAAAATTTTTATGAAAATAGTAAAACTGCTCTGAGAGGACAGTGGTATTTTTTTTTTTTTTTTCACTGTCCTCTCAACAGTTTTTTTTGATCCGGATCATTTTTTTTTTTTTTTTTATTTCAACCTCTTTCGTTTAACAAATCTCTTCCAATATACAAGCTGGCCAGACTTATATATCAGAATCAATTCGATAATAGCAGCACACCTTATTATTCGCTTCTCGCTCACGAAGTCGATTTCATCTGCGTTTTAAGTGTGCTGCTCGAAAGTACAAATGAATTCGAAAGCGAATCCGAAAGAGGTCCGAAACAACCAAGAAATAAATGTGCACATTATAGAATCGATCCGGGGGTGTTCGAAAGACTGGTGGCGATAATTACCGGTTCGCCACCATCACCCGTTTCAATATTTTTTTTTTTTCATATTTATGTTTAAAAATTAATTAATTAATAAATAAATAAAATAAACAAGATTTATTTCCTAAGATACCCACACCATTTTCAATATTATTTTCAAATTTTTAATATTATTTTATGTTAAAAAAACTAACCTCAGACGTGATTTGAACCGCTAGCATTTGAACCACAATGCCAGTCTATTCCCACTGCGCTATCGGAGTTCGGATTTTTGTCATTTTTTAAATTTTTAATTAATAAAAAATAAAATAAAATAAAATAAATAAAATAAAATATACAAGTACTTTATAAATATAAGATACCCACACTATTTTCAATATTATTTTCAAATTTTTAATATTATTTTATGTTGAAAAAAAAACTAACCTCAGACGTGATTTGAACCACTATCCATTTGAACCACTGTGCCAGTCTAGCCCACTGCACTATCAGGTTTCAAATTTTTGTCATTTTTACAACTATAAATAATCGATTCAAGTTCTTTAACTCTTTCCCGTAATTGTTCATTTTCTTTAACCTTATCTCAGCAACTTCTACAGCTTTCATGTAAAAATGTCGATACTTTTCATTCTCTACCATCAACTCTTTGATATATTCTAATGGTTCTTCTTCTCTTCTTTTCATTCTCTTATGTTTAACTTCATTCAATTCATTTCTCATTCTTTCAATTAAGTCAGTCATTTTATAAATATTTTTTTTATTGGATATATTAATTTTAATATATAAAAATGAATAATATAAATCTCAAAATTCAAGAAAAAAATAAATTAAATCTTGATTATAATAAAGAATTTACTCATGAAATTAAAAAAAATGATATTTTAAAAATCTCGCCAACTTCAGGATCTATTGCAAACTTAAATCGTAGGGGAGATATAGTTTTTCAATCTCTTCAAACATCAAACCCAATAGATATTTGTAATGCCAAATTATATTATAAAATTGAATTAGAAATTGAAGCAAACAAAGATATAACCCTAGAAAATAATTTCTTTCCAAATTTATTCTCTAACATGAGATTAAAACTAGGATCATCAGAAATTGAAACTGTTTTGCATCCGGGAGGTATATTCTACAATGTTAAATTTTATTTTGACTGGTTGTGATTATAAAAACGAATATGGTGAATTAACAGGTTGGATTCCTGATGTTAATAAAGGGGATTTAGATAAAGATGGTTTAGATATAAATTATGCTTACTATAAAAGAGTTGAACTTTATAAGTTGAAAAAATTTGAAGGTTATTTTGAATTAAAACACTTGTTCGGATTCCTTCAAAACTATAACCGGGTGCTCCATAATGTTTTTATAGAACTCATCTGTAATAGAGTAGAAGGTGATAAAAGATTGTTCTATGGAGCTGCAGATACAAAAGCTAAATTAAAATTATCAACACTTGAATTGCATATACCTGAATGGACATTAAATCCACATTCTGAAATCAAACTCCTTGAAAGATTAAATTCCAACAAATCTATAAATGTAAATTATTTAAATAGAATCTGTAGTGAATTCAGTATGACAGAGGGTTCAACATATTCTATAAAGGTAGCAAATTTAGCATACCGACCAAGATATATCTTGATTGGATTCAAAGAAACAGATTCATCTTTCCAAAAAAATAACAATCTATTTATTCAAAAGATTGGAGATGATAATATAAAAACAATTCAAATTCAATTAAATAGTTCTTATTATCCAATAAATAGAATGGAATTTAATATTGAAAATAATGAAAACATATTCCCATATCTAAATTATATTGAAACATGTTATGATTTCAAAGTTGAACCGCAATTAAGTTTAGAAGATTTCAAAAATTTATATTCTATATTTTGTATAAATGTTTCAGATCAAGATGATCGCCTAGCCATAAATAATGTTGATGTTACACTTCATATAACAAAGGATTCTAATTTTAAAGCTAAAGTATATACATTAATATTAGAAGAAAAGAAAATAGAAATGAAATTATATGGTGGAAAGATTTCAATTATTGAAAATGTTAGGGGAGATTCTTCATAAGTAGATTCCCCCATAAAAACTTTTTAAAATGAGTAAATATTGGACATGTGAAAGTTGTAATTGTCAAGTTACAAAACACCATAAAGCAAGTCATCTTAAAACTAAAAAACATACGAGAGTTGATATTACAGGAGGTGATCTACAATCCTTCAAAAACAACATCTTCAGTATTAAAACCTTTTACTACAGAAAATATCCAGGTGAAAGACATTTATTCCGTCACAATTATACTGGGCCAGGAACAAGATTAGATATTAGATTAGATGAAAATAATAATCCTAAACAAGGAGAAGAACCAATAAATAGAATTGATCAAGCAGCTTTAAAACATGACATTGCTTACAACTCTGAAGATCTTAGAGATAGACATGTTGCTGATGTGAATTTAATACATGATTTAAATAATATACAAAATCCATCAAGCAAGGAAAAGATTCAAAGAGCTCTAGTTAAATTAGCAATGAAAGGTAAGATTTTCATAGGCTTAGGACACAGTCCGATCACCATGGGTGCAAGACTTCCTAGGAAAGCAAAAGATGTTGCTAATAAAAAGATTATCGAACAAGCAGAGATTGAAAGATCCCTCGAGAGTACAGCCAAGACTAGTTTACAAACCCCAACAGAATCAGAAATAAAATATGCTAATGAATTACACCATGAATTTAGAAAAAATAAAAAATATTTAAAAGTTCAAGTACATGAAAAAGATCAAACATGGTCTGCTGATTTAGTCTTTATGCCCAAATCATCAGACCCTGAAAAATATAAAATAATTTTAACAGTAATAGATTTATATACAAGATTTGCTTTTTGCAAGGTGTTTAGAAAATAAAACAGGATATTCTATTACAGAAGCATTTGAAAATATATTTGAAGAATATCAAAGAATTCCAAAATATTTATGGTGTGATAAAGGAACAGAATTTTATAACAAAGTTTTTACAAAGTTTTTAAATGAAAATGATATTAAATTATATTCAACAGAAAACGAAGGAAAAGCAGTTGTGGTTGAAAGATTAAATAGAACATTAAAAAATAAAATGTGGAAATATTTTACTGCTATTGGAAAACAAAAATGGAACAATGAATTGTTACAAAAGATTGTAAATGAATATAATAATGATGTACATAGTTCTATAAAATCAACACCTTTAAATGCTTCCATGAAGCCTGAAACCATTAAAGTGGTAAATATTGAAAATGATGTTATTGTTGATACAACCCCTATAAAACCAAAGTTTAAAATTGGTGACCGAGTAAGAATATTTAAATATAAAAATAAATTTGAAAAAGGATTCACAGCAAAATGGACAAATGAAATTTTTATTATAAATAAAATACATTATACAACTCCAATAACATATAGCATCATCGATTTAAATAATGAAAAAATATTAGGTAGATTTTATAATAATGAACTACAGAAAACAGATTTTTAAGTCGACAAGCCCTAAAACAAACTTTTCCATATTTCAGCTTCTTCTCTATCCAAATAAATATAATTATATTTTTCTTTCCAATGATTATCAACAAACATATCAAACATATTCTTATCAGGTTCAACATTTGAAAATAAGTCATTATAAATCATATTCTTATCACGCTTGTCTAATTTAAAAAATATAAAACAATTAGAATTATTTCTTATAGAGTTTTTATCTAAAGCATAATATGTTTGAGATATATAAATAACATTACAATTATTATGTCTACCTCGTGTAAAGTAACTCTTTTGAATCTCTTGATTTTTCATGTTAACAACATCATCAAATATAACTAGATTCTTTTTATCTTTAGGAAGTAAATCACAATGTAAAACATCTTCAGGTTTATTAGAGAATAAGATCTGGATTCCATCCCCTATATAATCATTTTTATTACTAATATCTGATTCTAAAATCTTTTCCTTGTACCAATCAACCATATCACAAGGATGAAAAACCTCTTCGGGATATGTATGTTGATTTTTAAAAATATCAATTATAGCTTTTTTAGTTAATTTATTTTCAAATCCACATTTCAAAAGTTGTAATTCCGGTTGGTTAATGGTTGTAGAATAAAAGATTAAATTATTATAATCCAAAAAACCATCTTCTAATAACATTCTCATAAGAAGAACATTCTTTCCACATCCAGAAGATCCAATAATTAAGCATCTAAAATTATCAGGAAATACTTTATTATTAAATTTAGATTTATGTCTATTTAAAATTGGTTTCCAAGTATCCATTTTTATTTATTATAAAATGACAACACAAAACCCTACAGAGGAATCTTTGCAAGAATTAATAAATTCAAATAAAAATAAATCAGTAGTAATCTCTGGTAAAAAATATTTTATTGGAAAACATGTAAAAGAACAAGTTAAAGAAAAACTAAAGGAAGGAGGGATTCTTCCTCTGGCGGCTTTAATACCTGCAATCATTGCCGGACTATCAGGTGCTGCTGGAATAGCTGGAGGAATTGCAACTACAGTTCAAAAAGCTAAAGAATCTCAAAAGACAGACCTAGAAAAAGAAAAACTACAAACTGAAATCGAGAAAATGAAGGGAGGGAAAGGTCTTTATCTTGATCCTTATAAAGGTCGTGGTTTAAATGATTTTTTAAAAAATCAAATTTCTACATCTGAATCTTTATCTCCAAAAGATAAAGATGATTTAAAAAAAATATGTAAATCTTTAAAAAATGGATGTCTTTGTAAAATTAAAAATGGTAAAGGTTTATACTTGAAACCCTTTCCAACGGATCCTTTACCAAAATGATACCATTTTTAATACCATTAAAATGGTATATGAAGAAAGATTAGCACTTTTAAAAAATTACAATCAGAACAAGATAAATATAATAAAAAAGATACAACTCAACACGCTGAATCTATAATATTAATGAGGTAATCCAACAACAACAAGGACCAACAATTAAAGCCATAAAAGAGTTAGAAGTTTTAAAATTTAAAGAGTTGGAAGATAAACAAGATTTAAAGAATTACCATGGTTGGAAGATTTAAATATAAAACCTCTTATACTTGATCCTAAAATTAATGTGAGTTTAAGTAAAACAATTAAACCTACATTTAATATTAATGTTGAAGGATATCAAATAATAACAATTAATAAACATGACTTTCTGTTATATTTAAATTCAGAAATAAATCACGTATTCATTCACAAAATGTTTATAATACTAAACACCTAGATTTTGAATTTACAGATGATTTTTATGGATTAGTTTGTGGATATCCCTCAGAGAATGTTGATCTTCTAGAAATTAAAAAATATTTAAATTTAATAGAATTAGTACATGGTAGTGCTAAAGCAAAACATATTCAAGATTTAAAGAAATATTTAAATAAAAATGAAAGGGGTTATATTGTCACAGAAGGAGAGGGCCAGGGTCAGGGCCAGGGAAAGGGTAAGGAGATAAACCCAATCAATCTTTTTATTGAATTAAGAAAACTATTAGCAGCTAAAAAAGCAGGACATAATAATTTAGATTCTGATATTTTAAAGATTTCTAAAGAATTATTAAAACAAGGAATAATTTCAAAAGATAAATTTAATAAGTATACGAAGTTATAAATACGAAGTTATAAAATATAAAATGACTCCTTCAATATTAGATTTTTTAAAAACATTTGGAATAAATGCAAAACAAAATTTTGATTTAAAAAGATTATGCAGATTATTTAAATTTAAAAATAAAATATTAATGAATGATGAATTGTCGAGTCTGAAAGAAGACACTCCAAAGAATATCATTATAAATTATCAAAATTCAAATGAAAAAGGATCTCATTGGGTTTGTATATATAATAAATCTATATACTTTGATTCTTTGGGATTAAACCCACTAAAGAAGTTGAAGACTATCTCTCGAGACTACACTTTTAATTCTTTACAAGTTCAACCTAATAATACTAAAATATGTGGTATTATAAGCTTATATGTTTTGTATAGATTGAATAAATCCAAAGGAGAAGGTTCACTTCCTTAATCCAAGAAATTTATAATGATTTAAAATCTATACTATGAAATGGAGCCTTCGCAACCTTCGGAAGATAATTTAAAAAAAATGGTAAACATAATGTCAGATAAATATTCAAGAACTTTATCTATAAATTCAAAAGAATCAGACTTTACTATAAACTTTCAAGATTCAATAAATTAGATCAAAATTTAAATTATGAATTAGGTACTATTATGGTTTTGTGCTTATAATACTATTTTTAATATAACTAAAGATAATAACACATTTAGTTATGTAAGCCCCCCAAATTCGAGATAACATTATAATAATAATAGAACCCGGGGCTTATGAGATAAAAGATTTAAATAATACTTTCTAAAAAACAAATGGAGCTATTGAAATTAAAATAGATTTACCAACTTCAAAATGTATAATGACTTTAAAGAATATAGGAATTAGGTTTCAAAATAATATTTTCTTTAGAACAATTTTAGGATTTACACAGAGTCATTATAACATACCTAAAGTTGAGAAAGAATCTATTATAACATCAGAACATATTATAAAAATAATAAATACAAAACACAATAAATATTCATTGCGATTGTATAAACTGGTTCTTATAAAATGGTAAACAAACAAATGTTTTATATTCCTTTCCCTCAAACACAGTTCCTATGGGATATAAAAATAGTTGAAAGAATGAATCCTCCAAATTATTTACCTTTATGTAGAAAAATATATAATGGATATTAATTTTAAAATTCTTAATCAAGAAGGGAGAATTGATTGATTTTAATGGAGAGAGATTTCAATGTATTTACATTTGAAACAGGTTTGAATACGAAGTTCCCAATGTCATTTTAAATTATTAATAAATGAGTTCTTATATTCCATGTAATAGAGGTGGTGGAACAATAAAAACAGGGTTTAATACAGAAGAAATATTAACTTTAACAGAAAATAAATATTAATGAAAGAGGTGATTCAATGAAAGGATGATTTAAATTTTAAATGGACACAAGATAAAAGAATTTATCTTTTCCAACTGATGAAGCTGATGCAGTTAATAAGAAATATGTTGATGGTGTTAAAAAATTATACTGATTTAACAACAACACAGAATTGAAAGTTCATTAACAATAAAATTGATTCAATGGAATCAAAGCTTAATAATATCGAACAACGATTTAATGATAAATTTGACAAGTTACAAAGTCTGTTAACTGAACAAGTTGTAAAGTTAAATACTAAGCATATTAAATTCTAAAGATAAACAAATTATGAATACTAAATTTAATACAATATATAATATAATAAATGAGATGAATTACATCATTTAATAAAAGAATTTCAAATTTAGAGTCTCATGGAACACACATTAACACCACACATAGTATTAGAAAAGAGCTGCTGAATTAGAACAGAATAAAACATTATTACCCCATACATATAAACATTTTATAGAACCAAGTTTAATAACAACACACAGTAAAGAATGGGAGTGTTTTTATGGTTGTAAAGATTATTGATCCTTATTTCTTTTGTTGATGATGATAATGAAAGAATGAAATGGTTTGTGAAATGTGATTATAATAGTAAGCTTGAAAAGGGTGATGTTATAATGACTAGTTATGATTTACCACACGGAGATTGGTATGTTAATACTCATTCACATGGACTACATAAAGTTAAAAGTAAGAATATTATTTTTAAAAGCACACTTGTACAATATATAGATTTAATATTTTATGAAAAAAAGGTTGATGTTGATGAAGTTCGTAAAGCATTGATGGAATTGTATAAAGATATTCTCTCAACAAGAGTTTCTTTTGATATCCGAGTATTGGTGCCAGATGGTGCTCAGAAGAATAAAGTCTTATTTTTTTAATTATTAAAATGGACAAGTCCCAAAGATGAAGAAGTAAGAGAAGAAAAATTTACCCAGAGGTCCCTCCAGAATTGAGATCATCAGGATATTATTCCGAAGGTCACAAAGGTTCCAAGGCCTCGGCTCCCACAGAACTTGAAATTATGAGAGTAAAAGAATTTAAATCAGAAACCTTACATTTACAAGATTTAATTAAAGGCATTATAAAAAGGTTAAAATAGATGGAATAAAGGGAATACAGTTTTAAAAATTATAGGTTATTCTTTAGGATTTGCATCTGCAATATTAACAGTTATTTTACCCATAACTTTACCAGTTTTAACAATAGCACCTGTAATACTTGGAAGTATTTCTGTAGCTGATGGTTTCTTGACTGAAATAGTTTTCATTATCTTATACTTCTAAAAAGAAAGTTTATATCGTGAAGTTTGTTTATCAATAGAATTAGGAATCTCTAAATTATTTTTATTTCAATTAAAAGCTTTGGAAGATGGAATCTTAACTGATGATGAAATAATGAAATCAAATCAAATAATACAAGATATTAAAAATAATATTAATAGATTAAAAAAGTGCTAATGTTATAAGCTAATGAATATTCTAAAAAAATTAAACGAGAGAAGTGGCTAAAGAATCATACATAAAAAATTTATTGCCCTTCAAAAGGTTGATGTTGTCACTCTTAAATAATTGTTGACATTTTAAAAAGAAAAAATCATTTGATAGAATCTGATGTTAACTTTTCGAAATTAGTTTTTAGAACCTCCTTATGATCTTTAAATTCTTTATCACTTAGACCTTTTATATATTCAGGATCAGTATTAAAATATTTAAGTTCTAAACATATAGGATTAAAAACTTGAGAATATAAAGGTTTCTCAATTCTCTCAGGATAAATGATTTCAACATTATAAATATCAAGATCAGTAATCTTTGTATCATATAACTTATTCAACTAGCAAGATTTTTTATTATCGGTATTAAATTATTTCCTATAGAAGAGTTGTCTTTAAATCACTTCAGTATGAATCTTTTATCATCATAATTTGATAATGATACTTTTTGGGATTCTATCAAGTAAATATCATGCTTTTCACTTTTAAGTTGATGTATTTCATCATTTTATCTTTATGATTTGGATTCAATGTATCTATATAATCTTGATGAGAAAGTTTCTTTGCTACACATCTCTGAATTCCTTTACATCTGTTATCCTTTACAGGTTTTTCTCCTGTCCGTCAGGTCCTTTAGGGAATATAGGATATCTATGTGTAATGCTTTCTTCTGTTTCTGGGGTTTTAAATATAAATGTATGTTCTTCAAATTTAGGATTGTAAATGTTTCATATGAATATTGTTTAGCACGAATAAATATTCCATTTTCTATAGGAGTAAAAGGTTTTTCATCTTTAAACGAAAATAATTCTCCAGATGAATTTATTAAATTTGAAAGTATAGGATTTTCAGAGATATCACTTTGTAAATCGTGAGTTCTTATTGTTAAAAACATTGAATCTGTATCCATTGCATGCATTGCTATATTCGATCCATATATAGTTGTAAGATGTTATAATATGTTTCATACATTTGTAATTTTGAAAGTTCTAAAATTGCAAAGCCAATAAATATTGGTATTATATGTTTTCTCAAATTCTTTAGTTCTACTGCAGTAAGATTTTCAGAAAATACTTGTGCGTTTTTAAATGTAGGCTTTCCTAGCATACGATTATAACGGGCTATATCTTTCGGGGTATTTGTCAAGAGTTCAATATGAGTATATTTATCAACATTCTCCATTGTCTTCCCAAAGACTGAATTGTTAAAAGTTTATAATTATTGTCTTTTAAAAGGTTACCTTCTCTTTTTGCAATGTTTCGACAACGAATGTCTCCTCGATGAAAGCTTCATGAATGCTGCTTGTTTAAATCTTATAACAGTATGAACTTTTTTAATATCATTCCTTTGTGAAAGATAAAACTGGAGGAGTCTATAGTGACAAAGATAATAAGTTCGATCTGTTTGATCACAAAGAAGTTTCATTGTTGGAGGTTTATCTTGTGAGATTGCCAGGAGAAAGTTCTTGATATCAATCTTCTTCTTCTTATAGGAGCTAAAGGGAAATGTCTTGTTCTGATTTTATATCATCTGGGTAGTCGAGGTCACATTCTACAAAGTATCCTATTGGAGAATCTTTAGGAGTTGAACGTATTTCTTTCATAAGGTCTTTTAAGGGGCATCTTCTTCTGAGGGGCATTCTGGAGGATATATTTCATGAAAGTCACTCATTGGTAAATATTGAGTCATAATTCCTGAATATAAAGCTGTTGCATCTATATAAAGTATAAATAGAGGATTTTTCATTCCTTCTAATACTTCTTTTAGTTCCTCATTGTTAAGTTTTATATATGGATCAGGGTGTTTAGAGATTCTTCGGCTAGTAGTTATTGCATTTCTAGCTTTATTTCTCTATTCCCCATTACTGAAGATACTCCTCCTCTAATGTTTGTTTTAATTGATTAAACATATCTTGGTCGGTTAAAAGATCTATAATTTTATCAGATTCTGGAAGATCTGAAGTCCAAATGGTAATATAACATAGTATCCCAAGCTAAAGAAGGAGCTGTTATATAATTATAAGGTTTAAGAACAAAAGACTTTGTAAATTCTTCAAAGCAATCTGCTAGGATGTAAAACATCTAGGGACAAGTACATACTTGTATAATCTCCTAAAGTTTTACAGTCAAAACAGGTGAAACATTTTATTTGCTCGGGAATATTCTTGATCTGTAATCCCAGATTTTTGAAAGTAGTGAATAGAAGTTTCTATTGGGGTAAGACTTGTTTCCTTATATTTTTCAAATGAATCAACATAGTCATAGGGATATATTCCTTTTGCTAAGCATGTCGAGTATTCTTCTGGGGTATATTATTTTTTTCCAAGAACTCTCGAGTGATTTTAAAATTTCTGCTTTAATGTTTTTGCATGCCATCTAAAGACATTTGTAGGAAGTTTAAGGAATCTATAAATTTTAATTTTCCATATTCAAGTGATTTTATTTTTCCTTTGTAAGTCCTATAACTTGAAAGAGTTTTTGGCATTTGCTGCTAGATGCTTTATAAATAGATGTACGTCATAACCAAAAAGATTATGAAATATAACTGGTACAAATTTAGGAGTATGACAATTAAGATTGCAATCTCTATGGGCTGCTCCTCGATAATTATTTTCACTTTTTAAATGATCGTGATCTATAACCTTATCATAGTTGGATTCCCTGTATTGATCTCTTGTTTGCACATCCAACAGTTGAAAGTATTTTTATATTCTATGTTTGTTGATCTGAAATATTTTGAGGATACTTTGTTTTTAATGCTTTAAAATTTCATGTTCTAGATCATTTATACTTGTAGTAAAATGATCCAAGACATCTTCTGAAGTTCCTTGAAATGCATATTCTCTAGATTCTATGAGTTCAGGATAATTACTTTTAAATAATAATTTATAAGGCAGATGGTAATTGTTTAGTTTTTTTAACACTATTAGGTTTATTATTTTTTCTTAGAAAGGCCTTCAACCTGTTGGTTTCTCCTTCTGTTTAGAGGCTTTCCATTCATCCATGAGTTTATTTTTTCTATTATTTTTAAATATTGATTGACTAGATCTTGTTTATGATTATAGATTCAAAGTCTCGTAGACAACTCCTAATGTTTGTAAAAATTTGAAAAGTTTTTAAAATACATCCTGGGGATCTGTAGGCATTCTAATTAAAAGCTGGTGAATCCTTTTCACAAAAATCTTGCATGCTTAATCATAGAGTTTTTAGGTTGTTGAATAATGAAGACATCTTTACAGTTCCTCCTCCACTAGTTGGATTCTCTGGTGATGTAAAAGCTGAAAGTTTTTTATAAAATATAATGTTTTGATTATTTTCATGTTCCAAGATTAAAAGATATATCTCCCTCGTGCTATCACATTCGTAGTCAGAAATATAAATTGGAATATATCTCTGCGTCAATGTCCCATCCTTTAACAGTTCATAAATATTAAGTTTAAGATTATTTAGTTTTTCAAATTCTGGAATGTCTTCTAGTTTATTGGAGCATGAAGCCATTGGGGAATATTAATCATTTTCTATTGTTTGATTTTGAAACTCTTTGGGGTTTTCAGCTGAGGATGTAAATGTGCAAGTATTGACCACATGAACTTTGTTATCATTATTCTGCACATTTAAACATTTTGATTTAAAGGTGTAGGAATATAGGATTTAGGATTAGGTGGCTTAATCCCCTACAAATAATCAATTACTAAGATTGGCAGGAATGACATACAAGTTTGAATCTCCTCATTCATTTCAATCTCTTCTGTTTTGCTTCTACTGCTTGAATTATTTCTTTGATGCTTTATAAATCCTCTAGTTGAAAAATAAATATTTAAAGGCATTGAGATTTCAACATCTAAAGGAATTGTGTCTTCTTGGCCTTCTTGGTGACTCCTGGTCCGTCTGGCCATCTGGTCCTTCTTGGCCTTGTGGTCCTCTCCAGTATTTTGCTTTTATGTGATTTTATATTTTATAAACATTATACCTTGTTGGGTTTATAATTTTTTAAGCTTCACAGAAAGAATCTTTTAATATTTTTTATTTCTCTTTATATATTCTCCAGGGGTTGCAGAGGTCCATTAATTTTTAATTTAAATCATCTATATGATTTTAAAATTGTCCCAGTTGTATTTTTCTCTTTCAACTGATCAGGTTCCTCCTTCTGAAAAGGTATTCTCATCGTCGGGATTTCTTTTATGTGATTCTTTTTAAATTTTTAAATAGTAGGAATTTATTTTTGTTGAAAAGTTACAATGAGGGCATGTAAATACTCTCTCTATTTTTCGATACAATTTCAAATGTTTATTATATCCTGAAGTAGATATTTCCTTTACATTAGGACAGAGTTTTGAATTTGTGTCATTAAGATTATTTTCTTTAGTAAGTGAGCCTTCGACTTACAGTGGGAAATTAATCCTGTTTTATTTAAAAACCTGTATTGCAAATATTACAGTTCATTTTTAGAATAAAATTTTTTATTGGATCCTATGTTTCTATTTTTAGATTTTTATTTTTTTTTTTTATTTATTACCAAGACCGCATTACCAAGACCTGTATTCAGCAGTATCGTATTCACCAAGACCGCTTTCGCACAAGACCGGTATTCCCTCCAAGTAGTGGGGGTATATCCCTCACGACCGCAGGCTGATATACGCTTTTAATAGCTTTATCGGCATTTTTTTCCGTTTTGTAGCCTTAAATCCATATTTTTTAAATTTTGCGAAATAGAGCAAAATAAAAAAATGTGCGTTTTTAAAGGGTTTTAGTGTTTTTTGTACGTTGTTTGGGGTAAAATGGCCATAAAACTGAAAACAGTGGAGGCCTGTGGTCGTGAGGGATATATCCCCACTACTAATGTAATGTGGGTGTTAAAAAAAGGAGTTACCTGAGATACATGATACAAAGCCGAACCGAATTAAGAATTCAGCCGGAGACCTAATGAATAAACTACAGCAAAATTATGGCTAATCGGGGTGGGAGTGAATGATCAAAAGATAGGTTCAATCCCAACAGTCCCTACCCCGGCAGCATGAAATTAGTAGTATAGCTGATATTTTCAAATTTCCAGAAAATTTTCAAATTCAAGGTAAATAAACAAGATGATAATTTGGAAAATTTCAAAGTAAATAAAGTAAATAAAATCAGCGTAATGATGGTTTATAGGTGTACGCAACGTGTATTCATTTTGCTTTGACTTGATATTTAATATACACGTTTATTTAATACACGTTTATTTATACACGTTTATTTAATATACTTGATATTTAATATACACGTGCTACTCAAAACATAGTTGTTGGAATGTCAATATTTCCAGGCAATTCGATTCTAATGCATTAAAAATTTAGATTAAATGCTTAGATCAGGAAAGGTATTACGCAACTAAATCAGTTCTTTGATGTATTTTTTGTGGGTTTTTTATATGCTAACTTATAAAATTATGGAGTTTTATTTTACTAATTTTGGTTGAGAAAGAAAGTCAGAACAGACAAGAAGTCAATTTAATGGATTTGTTCTTTTTTTTGTGTTCAGAGAATTTGTGAAACGATCGGAGCAAGCTCAACAACAATTGGAGGGACTCCGGATAGAATCACGAAATTCAAGGGGCGGTGTAGAGAACTAAAAAGCACCTGGTTTAGTCCCGAGGAAATGAAAATTGCGTCTCCAACAAATCGAGAAACTGCAGCTCCAAAGCGCGCAGGACAAAACGGAAATCCG